>CM076577.1:1196213317-1196425817 GCA_034641835.2 Pinus albicaulis
AGTCATCTTCAGATAGTGAAAATTATGGATGACTAACATATCCTCCCTAGTTGAGAGGGAGAGATAAACGCATAACTCTTGTCTTCATGTGGGAAGAAAAGAATGGAGGATTGGGTAAGCATCTGGCATCTGATACTCCTTTGACGATATGGTACGTCATCAAAGATAAGAGTAGTCATAGAGGACCCATATTCTTTAAGGACTGGGAATCCAAGATAAGAACAGTCCTGGAAGGACATACCCTATGAACACCCGGGTGAGGTATGCTCCTAGAGAGACAATGATGAAGGTGTCGAAAAATCATTGGTCTTGCCAACATTGTGCTCTGATATTATGGAGAGATAGAGTTGTTAGTAAATACCTTAATATGTGAAAATGTAGGATGATATGATGTTATACATATGGGTTACCAATCCGACTCTTCTTATGATAATTCTTCAGATTGATAATGTCCAAGTACCTTGTATGGATTATGAATACCTACCTAGTTAAGAGGTAGCGTTGAAATATGTAACTAGGTTGGTCTTAATAATGGCATATGTAATCATGATTTTATGTACTTGTTGTAATGAGAAATATAAATTTATTATTGTTATTCTTGAGGCACGGTTTTCATTCCCATGGGAAATTTATTTTTAGTTCAAGCACCCATTGAGTTCTTCTAGGTTAATCATAGATTCAATTGATTCATTGTCATGTATTGAAGACCCATTTTGGCTTGTTACATATTGTAAACAAGAAGTCATTTCAGTCAAAATCGAGTCAAAGAATCCTCCAAGACCTTGTCATGTTAGAATAAGCAAGTCGACTTACGCAAGCATCAAGTTGGCCTATAGACAGTTCAAGTTGGCCTTAAATCATGGACAGAAAGACTGCTAGCCCCCTAATTTTCTCTCTTTTTTCCATTTTCCCCTTCCTAAATCATAACCATTTACTGTTGTTTTACCTCTTTTATGCACCCTCATCTTGCACCAGTCCAAGCACGGTGACATATTTCGTATTAACTTTATTTTTCATATTTTTAATTCAAATTAGCATAATTAATTATTTATTACATGATTTCTTACTTTTAATCACTCTTTGTAACTTATCGATATCTATAATTTTTATTTGGTAGTTAGAGTACTTACTGTGACCGCTGATCCTAGTGCAAGATCGGATCTTGCACCATTGCTAGCACAACAAATCCTTGCAGCAGATCCGAACCTCCTTGTTTTGAGCAGCTTAAACCATGACAGCAAGATCGACCCAAAGGTAGCCAAGACCAAATCTGTGAAGGACGAACGTTGGAGATTGGCTACGGCTAGTTTTTCTAATTGTCTAATTTTGAAGGCCGAAAAGCTAAATTCTGCGTTTGGTTATGTAATCGGTTGAATGATATATTTTGGCCTTTGGCCAAAGATCTATATAATGTAGAATGTAAATAGGACTAAGGAGAATTTTTTATAGCAGAAGATAACAGAGACACAGCCAGAGACGCAGTAACAGGTTGATGTATTTTGTTATCACCTGAATCTGGGCTGGACGATGTGTTAATGTATGTACTTGCCTCAGTGAATTAATAAAATGGAGCTCTGCCTCATTTTTCACAAATTTAGTTTATGCATTTGAGCTGATGAATTGATTAAGGTACTGAGCAACGTTTTTATTTAAAAGGGAAATGTGTTGGTTGGCTAGGGCCGATCTAACCCAGCATGTTTACCCCATTTCCCATTTTCCTCTAATTTGTGTTTACATTGTCAAGTGTGATTTAATTTTAAGCAAATGCATTCCTGTCTGATTGAAAGCGGATCCATTGTGTGAAGTAGATAAATTTCCTTTTCCTTCAATTTCCTTTCCTACACTTGATTTCAGATTGGTTTTCCTCTGCCTGGTCCAAGTAGGAGAAATAACCCTACACCAGTGCATGTTGGTGTGATATCTCCTTTTCTGCAATTCTGTTTGATTGGTTTTCCCCGCCTGGTCCAAGCAAGAGAAATGAACCTGCACCAGTACACATTGGTGTGATGCAACAAGCCTTCTTAGTCTACTTCCCGCAATCTTCTTTCTTTCATTAAATGCTTATGACAGGATAAATGTATATTGATTGTTTCTTTATTCCTGCACTATGTTAAGATCAGAAAAATTCAATTTTATGTGTGCAATTTTATTTAACAGTATAATAGCACTTGCAATAATTAAGCACTCATTTTAAGAATTTAATGCTAAGTGTAGGAAGCTCTGATCCAGTGCAAGAACTAGTTTCTTGCCACGAGATCTGAGTGATTTGAACCTGGAAAATTTCAAGCCCTTGCATGAAGTAAAAAACCTTTAGTAACGACACCATTTATACCTTTTGCATAAATCTTTGTTCCTGCACTAGTGTAAGCAGACTGTGAAAGTGCAGGACAGATTAGGGCAAGAAGGAAATCTCTAAAGGAGCAAGTTTAAAAGCCCATCTGATGAGACTGCTAGTGTCTCTGCTAAAGAAAAACACACACTCAGTAGTTAAAAAACAATTAGCTAGAGTGATTACCTTTTATCTTTAATTCCCTCTTGAAAATGCATTCTTCCTTGTTCCAATCTTAGATTATTTTGATGGTTCAAGTTGCCTTTTTTTCTCTCTTTTAATTTGATTCTGCAATATTTCCTTTAAATAAAGTAGAAATTTATATTAGGAAGATTAATACCATCTCTGGAATTGCCTGTGCTTTGTCTCTAATTTTATAGATCCCCCGGGTTGACAAATTAAGTGTTGAGTAGTTTGCTTAAGTGTAATTCCTGCACCCAACATTTTGGTGCCGTTGTCGGGGAGGCAATTTGATTTGGTAAGAATTTTATGATTATACAATAGAGGTAATTTTTCCTTTATTTTTGTAGTATTGTTTGGAAAAGCTTATTTGAAGGAATTTTACTAGTTTTAATTGATTTCTGACAACATTTTTTACTAGAAGTTGTTTGTTATTTTTCTTTATTTTTTTTAAATGAATGCCTAGAAAAGGTAAGGGTTCGAAGCCCACTAAGTGCCAAAAGAATTCTAAAAAAAATTCTCATATTGGGTCTCCTTCTATAAGCAGGAAACCCAATCCAATTCAAACTCATCACGTAAGAACAATCCACCTATATTCTGGTGACAACAGCTCAAGTGTGGTTCAAACTATTGAGAGCGGTACAAGTAAAAGGGAAACAATGGTGGACCATGATTATCATTTGGAAAGGACTGGTGAAAACCAGGTAAGTGAATAAAAATCCACTTTTGTGTTCCAATTGCGGATCCTGATACTGTGGCACAAATGAAGAATATTCCACCATCAGCTCTCCCTCATTTCCATGGTAAATTTCATGAAGATCCTGACTCTTTTCTATTCGAGTTTGATATTCTGTATAGAAGTTATGATTATTCAACTGGCGCTCAGAAGTTAAGATTATTTCCTATTACTCTCAAGGACTCATCCCTACGCTGGTTTATGGGGTTAGGAGGAAACAATATAACCTCTTAGGATCAGATGAAGAGAGTGTTTTTGTCTCAATATCAAGAATATTGCAAAACGCGGGACATGCAGGATAAGATTTTTACAATCATACACGATGATGATGAAACTCTTGAAGATTACCTAGAAATATTTCTTTATATTTTACAAAGTTCGAAACTTAAGTTTGATCCCAGTACTATTAGAACCTTTTTCTTAAGAGGACTTACTGATAATGCTATAAATAATTTAAATCTTTTAGGACAAGGTGATATTTCTCAGCAAAATTTTGAAAAAAATTGTGAATTATGCAGGAAATTTTCAATAAATCAGTATATATCCGGTAGAGGAACTCGAAATATAAATAGAAAAACTGAATCTACTGATGCTATGATTATTGGACCAGCAAATAAAATGAAAAACATGAAAATTGATATAATGAATAATGTTACCAAAATGTTAGACTCTTTAAAATTTCAGCAAAAACTCATGACGGAACAAGAGTCATTATGTATTTTTTGTCCTAAATGTAGAGACAAACATCCTACTAAAGAGTGTCCTCTTAATTTGAAAGAAACTAATAAGTGTGCTATTTGTGCAAAAGACCATGTCACAGAAAAATGTCCCTCTATACCAGGACTTAAAGCTGTATTTACAGGGGTACAGCCTGAAGTTGAATACGTGTATGCTATGGGAGAAAGAAGGAATTGGCCTCAGGTAGGTGCAGGTATGGCTCCTGAATTTTCTCCACACTATTTTGGTTATAATTCACATGCATATTCTTATCCTAACACTAATCAGCAGTGGCAGTATGGGAATCAATATCAGCATGGGAAACCTTCTCAACCATGGAAACAAGGTTGGAGAGGGCCAACTCATTCTCCTTACTCCTACCAGCCACCTATGCAGTCATATCCATCTACGCATACACCTTATTCAATGCCTAAAGTTTCGAGTCAGTCTACTCCACCGTTGCCTTTACCTCCACCCTTTCGACCTCCTCAGTTTCCTGCTCAACCTATGCCCAATCCTAACAATAATAAAGTAGTGCAAATTATCTATGTAACAAACCCACCTTTACCATTCGAGTACCAGTCTATTACAGTTGGGATTCATGATATTCAATTAAGATCGGGAAGGACTGTAACATCACAAAATCAAAAGCAACCTATAGTGATTGTTGAAGAGAAAGGAGAAGAGGAAACTCTTAACCATTCTCCGAAAGTTGTCGCTAAGCAGCCCTTACCCTCTGAATCCTTGCCATCTTCTTCCAACCAGCCTCCCTTCCCAGAGAGGCTAGTAATGGAAAGAAGTGAGCCTATTTCTGAGACTAGTTTGTCATCTGAGCTTTAGAATATTTTCATTAAGATACCTTTTCTTCAAGCCATTAAATAGATCTCAATTTGTACCAAGATTATTAAGGAACTCTGTCTCAAGAAACCTGGGAGGAAGATATTGGAACCCAAAACCATTCAATTTTTTGGTAGGGCAGCAGAGATGATGACGGGATGTGTGTCTATGGAAAAATATACTAATCCCGGAAACCCTGTTGTCTGAGTTCATATTGGTAATTTCCTTGTCTCTAATGTTCTTATAGACCTAGGGCAGCCATTAATGTCATGAATAAGCAAACCATGGATCAAATTCAGTTATCTCATCTTCGCCCTACTCCCACTTTGCTTGAATTAGCAAATAGATCTAAAATTAAGCCAGAAGGAGTATTGGATGATGTGATCA
The DNA here is from genome assembly GCA_034641835.2 of Pinus albicaulis. Taxonomy (NCBI): domain Eukaryota; kingdom Viridiplantae; phylum Streptophyta; class Pinopsida; order Pinales; family Pinaceae; genus Pinus; species Pinus albicaulis. The sequence goes on from CM076577.1 coordinate 1,196,218,504, forward strand.
TCTCAATAGATTCTTGGGAATATCCTGATGATTTCATTATGCTTCAGCCAAAGAACCCAGTAGGAGGACATCCCTTGATCTTGGGTCGACCATGGCTTGCTACGGCCGATGCATATATTGGATGTCGTTCCGGTGATATGTATATTTCACACGGAGATTCTAGGAAGAAAGTTACCTTATACCCCCCTGCCAGATCCATTCAGGACCTTCGAGATACTTTATGGTTGGATCAAAGTAGTGATGAGGAGACTCAACCCATTTCCCTTATCCATAATTATACTAGGTCTTCACAAGAAGATGAGATTCAATATTTCCTTAATAATCTAGACACTATGCCTAATTTTGAGCCATTGAGCCAGATTTTTAGCTTAGATTTTCAAGATAATCATGATTCTCATTCTTCTGTACCATTGCATTTGACCACTCCCTTGAGTACTCCTGAGCCTGATACTACTCTTGTTGAGATTAGCTCTGGTAAATCCTTGCATATTAGTTCAGATTTGGACTCATCTCAGCAAGAGCAGCTTGTGAATTTGTTGCAAAACCATCTTAGTGCCTTTGCTTAGGGCTATGAATATATGAAGGGTATTCCTCTTGAAATTTGTACACATAATATCTATATTCAGGAAGGAACCTGACCTATCCAACAACACCAAAGGTGAATAAATCCAACTCTAATAGATATTGTGAAGGAAGAAGTACAGAAACTCTTGGATGCCGGTTTTATCTATCCTATTTCCAACAGTCAGTGGGTCTCTCCATTAGTGCTAGTACCTAAGAAAGATGGAAGATGGCGTATTTGTATTGATTATCAATAATTAAACAAAGCCACTCTCAAAGATTACTTCCTTCTCCCTTTCATTGACCAGGTGCTTGATACCCTTGCAGGAAAGAAATATTTTTCCTTTTTGGATGGCTTCAGTGGCTATAACCAGATACAGATTACACCCGAAGATGAGAATAAAACTACTTTTACATGTCCATGGGGTAAATTTTCTTATAAAGTGCTTCCCTTTGGTTTATGTAATGCCCCAGCTACCCTTTAAAGGACAGTCCTGGCCGTTTTTGCTGATCTAGAATTTGTAGAAATTTATATGGATGACTTTTCTGTGTTTGGTGATTCTTTTCAGGAAGCTCTCAAAAATCTAGAGAAAGTACTTCTCCGTTGTCAGGAAGCCAATCTCGCCTTGAGTGTCAATAAATTTATATTAATGTGCAAAGCGGGAGTGGTACTTGGCCATTTGATTTCCGGTAAAGGTATCTAGGTTGATCCAGCAAAGATTGAAATCATTCTGCATCTTCTTGCACCCAAAACTCAAAGGGAAGTAAGAGGTTTTTTAGGACATGTTTGTTACTATAGAAGATTCATTGAAATTTTTTCTAAGATAGCTACCCCTCTTTTCTGACTTATAGCTAAGGATAGTGAATTTTCTTGGTTCACAGCTCGCTAACAATTTTTTGAAACATTGAAGGAAAAGTTAGTACAAGCACCAGTTTTGAGAGGTCCTAACTAGTCCTTGCCTTTTCACATTTCCTCTGATGCTTCAGATTTGGCTATTGGTGCAGCTTTAGGGCAAGAGGAAAATAAGAAATCCTATGTTATTTATTATATTAGAAAGAATTTGTCTTCTGCTGAATTAAATTATACAGTTACAGAGAAAGAGTTTTTGAGTTATTTTTGCAATTAATAAGTTCAGGCACTATATTACAGGATATGAATCATTTGTACATACTGATCATTCCACGATTAAATATTTGATGAAAAAACCATTGACTAGCGGTAGAGTGACTAGGTGGTTGCTATTGTTGCAGGAATTTAATGTTAATGTTGTTGATAGACCAGGAAAATCTAATGTTGTAGCAGATTTTCATTCTAGATTAGATAATCTTGGTGAAGCAACTCCTGTTAATGATGATTTTCGGGATGAAAATATTTTTTCTATGTCAACAGATTCTACGTGGTTTGCTGACATTGCTAATTACTTGGTTACTGGGAAAACACCAAAACACTTGTTCGCTCGTGAAAAGTGGAATATTATTCAAAAAAGTGTTGCATACTCCTGGATTCAAGGAGATCTCTTTTACACTGGTCTAGATATGATTATTCATAGATGTGTAAGAGAGGAGGAAGTGTTTGAAATATTTAAATCTTCTCATGATGAACCTTATGGAGGCCACTTTGCTGATAAGTGGACTACATATAAAGTATTGTGTGTTGGTTGCTTTTGGCCTTCCTTGTTTAAGGATGCCAAACAGATGTCAGGCGATGTGATAGCTGTCAATGAGTGGGCCAGCCTAATCAAACCAATGAAATTCCTTTATGCCCCCAAATTATGATTGAACCGTTTGAGAAATGGGCTATTGCTTTTATAGGGCCAATAAATCCAATGTCATTCAGTAAAAAAAATATTTTGGTTTGTACATATTTTTCTACAAAATGGGTAGAAGCTAAAGTTGTTTCCTTTGATATAGAAAAAGTTGTTGTTGATTTTCTTTTTACTGAAATCTTTACTAGATTTGGTGTGCCTAGAGAAATTGTTTCTCACAATGGTCCACAGTTTATTTCTAATCTGGTATAGGGTGTGATGGATCAATACAAGATCCAGCATAGGAAATCCATGCCGTATCAACCGCAAGAAAATGGCCAAGTGGAATCCACAAACAAAGTGATCAAGTCCATTCTTACAAAGATAGTAAATATGCATCGGAAAGATTGGGCTGAAAGATTACCAAAAGCTTTGTGGGCATACAGAACCACTTGGAGAAACGGGACATACACCATATGATCTGGTATATGGCAAACAGGTTCTGTTACCAATTAAATTCTAGATCAAAACTTTCAGAACTACAGTTCAGTTAGGACTAGATCTCTCTGAGGTACAACAATAGAATATTCTCCAATTAAATGAGTTAGATGAATTTCGTAGGGATGTTGTTCAACAGAATATACTAATTCAGCAACAATGCAAAAGGTGGTATGACAATGCAAAAGGTGGTATGACAAGTCTATTCAGAAAAAGCAATTCCAACCAGGTGATTGGGTGCTCCTTTATGATTCTAGATTTAAAATTTTTAAAGGGAAATTTCATACACGTTGGATGGGACCTTATGAAGTGATCTGAGTATTCGAGAATGGAGCAGTAGAAGTTAAGACTATTGATTGAAAAAATTTAGTATTCTTGGTAAATGGACACAGATTAAAGAAGTATTTTCAGCCACTTGCTAGGAAATATTTTACATAGAAAGTCCAACAGCAATTTGGGATAGTAGTGGTGAATGGTAATACCAACCTTTCGAAAAAATGAATTCTTCTTCTTCTTAAAAATTAAAAATTAAAATTAAAATTAAAATTAAAAATTAAAATACAAAAAAAAAATTAAATAAAAAGTAAAGAAAAAATATTTTCCTATAATTATGAAAATCAGTTCACTAACATGATTGCAGAAGGATCAACCTGAAAACTAGCTCGCTGGCAGGAAGATCAAAAATTTCTAATAAAAAGAGAATGTTGCTTGATCTTTAGATATGCTAGCGACCACCAAGTAAAATCAAGTTCAACATAACCAACCTTTATACAATTGGGGTAATTAGCATGGCTATTTTTATTCAAGTAACACTTAATTCTCATTGCAGTTATTTTTCTTGCACCAGTGTAGGCAGACCTTCCATAAAATTTTCTTCCTTTCTTCATATTCCACTTTCATAATATTCCCTCAGTTTTCTTCTTCAATCCCAGAATGATTAACCTTCCCATATTCTTCTGAATTTACCCTATCTGTTTCGTAAAAACCCCACTTAACCCTTGAATTTTTTTCCCTATCCCACTTTTGTTTATCCCCTCTTGTGGTACTATTCCTGGAATCCCTATAACAGAATTCCTTCCCATTCTGAAATTTCCCTTTTCCCACTTCTTTGTTCCCTCATGAATTCATTGCAGGATCTCGTGCACAAAGATCAAAAGGATATGCTCTGAAGCATCAAGAAAGGGCGAAGAAAATTTCTAGTATAAGTTGAGGAAGCCATGTTGGAAGTCCAGCCTATATTTTACTTAAATTCCTGGTTCTTTTTTCAGATATTATGCTTGCACGAGTGCAAGCATGTCATCCTATATAATAAGTGCAAGCAGACCGGTGCAAGCATGCACCCTGTCAGAAACATAGTACAATTTTTTCTTTAGCATACGTCATAGGAAAGTGGTCATCATGAAAGTCTATAAGAATTCCTTTCACTTAGTCGATGAGTAATTGTGCTATCATATTAACTAGGAGAAAATAATTTAAAGTGCAAGGTGTTTTTAAGTTAAGAATCATGATCATTTTTTAATGAATGCTAAAGTTATTTTTTGAATTATGAAGGAGTACAGAAGTGTTTAACCATTGCTTGGATATAATTTCCCCTTTCCGCCATAATCCTAGATGTTGTTCACTCGTAATGATTACCTCACCTAGCCATTAAAATGCCGCCGCAAGAACCGGTCCGACACGATCTCAAAGATGTCGTGCATCCACGGCTATTTCAGTGGAATGAATGGGTGATAAGATGGAAGGGATGGTGGATGGTTGGATCCATATCTATAAGAACCAATTTTCCTGGTGTTGCATGTAAATTCTTGACTGTTCATAACCGTTAAGCAGCGATACCGCCTGTTCAAAGTGAACCTTCACCTCTCAGTAGGGTAGAAAAGACTGTTGAATATCTCAATAGTCTTGCACTATTGCGAGACTCGAGATTTCTTCAATTCTTGAAAAATTTTGACGGGCACAACAGTGAAGTGGCCCTACAATTTTCTAGAAGTTTAAAAAATGGCCGAGTAAAAATTGGGCCTCTAAAATTTGAGGTTACGGAAGAGTTTATAGTAGCAGCGACAGGCTTGGAAAATACTGGTAAGCAGTGGTTTAAAAATCAGAAACTAGAAAGGAACAAATGGCAGCATTTCGTCGTCGACAAGAAGATGAAGGTAGATTGGAAGAAATTAATTCCACGCAGTGCCCTGCTGGGACAGTGGCGAGACCTCCTTTTCATCCTACAGAAATTCGTAACTTGTGAGGGAAGGTACTCCCTCACTTTTGCATACCATTTTAGGATGTTGCAACATTTCGAAGCCAGCCAGCACGCCTGGTGGAGGATTAATTTCCCCCATTTTTTTGTTAAGAGCTTGGAAAAAATGGCCAAGGGTGAGCGGGACGAACAGGCAGACCAAGCTGACAAGAAGTTATATCACCACGGCCTGATAAATATTTTGGTCCAGAAATAATTAGAAGTTAAAGGCATGACCTGGGAGGTGATGTTAAAACAACTACATAAAAAGACAGTTGCTGGAAAGGAGACAGAGGACCCCGCCAGCACAAGCACAGGTCTGAGTAAGAATGTAAAGGGGAGTCCTTCTTGCACCAGTGCAAAAAGGAAATGACCTAAAAAATAAATAGAATAAAGGGCCCCATCTCCAAATAAGAAGATTTCTAGTGCACCTGTTGAAGAGACTCCTTCTACGCCACCAATATAGGCACAAACCCCCAAAGAAGACAACCTGTAAGTCCTTACGGATGCAACAAAGTTTGTAGAGGTCGAAAATGACACTCTGTTGGCCAATTTAATTAAAAGGCCCCAGAAAAAGAATGAATAATTTGGTGCAAGCAAAGAACCATAGTCCCCTTCTACACCAGTGCAAGAAGAAGAACCAGAAGAAGAAAAAGAAGAAGAATAGGAAGAAGTGTTTGCTGAAACCATGAGGGATACTGAGGTCCCTGAGGAAGACACAACCCCTGTCGAGACAGAAGAAGAAGAATATTTGGTAACTCCTGCTACTCGGATAGTTGAACTAGAGATTCAAGTGTAGAACTTAGAACATCTCATAGCTAAAGCATAGCAGGACAAAGAACAGAGTAAAGAAGAATTAATTGTGGAGATCCAGAAAAAGAAAGGAGAAGTTAGAGTTTGGAAGTACTGAACTGCGCGATGTTTCAAGTGACTTAAAAAGGTGACAAAGAAACTAAATAACATCAGAAAGAAGAAGTCTAAAACATTGCAGGCTAATGTCAGTATGTCAGAGCAGGATTGAGATAGAATGCTCAAAGTTTTGAAAGTTTTTTGGTAAAGGTAAAGAGTCGTGTGAGGACACACAACATCTTAGGGATGGGAGGATGTTAGCCCCCTAATTTTCCCTCTTTTTTCCATTTTCCCCTTCCTAAATCATAACCATTTACCGTTGTTTTACCTCTTTTATGCACCCTCATCTTGCACCGGTCCAAGCATGGTGACATATTTCGTATAAACTTTATTTTCATATTTTTAATTCAAATTAGCATTAATTAATTATTTATTACATGACTTCTTACTTTTAATCACTCTTTGTAACTTATCGATATCTCCAATTTTTATTTGGTAGTTAGAGTACTTACCGTGACCACTGATCCTAGTGCAGGATCAGATCTTGCACCGATGCCAGCACAACAAATCCTTGCAGCAGATATGAACCTCCTTGATCACCGCCTCATTTTGAGAAGCTTCATCCACGATAGCAAGATCGACCCAAAGGCAGCCGAGACCGAATCTGAGAAGGACGAAAGCTGGAGATTAGCTACAACTAGTTTTGCTAAGTGTCTAATTTTGAATGCCGAAAAGCTAAATTATGCATTTGGTTATGTAATCAGTTGAGTAATATATTTTGGCCTTTGGCCAAAGATCTATATAATGTAGAATGTAAATAGGACTAAGGAGAAGTTTTGATAGCAGAAGAGAAAAGAGACACAGCCAGAGAGGCGGTAACAGGTTGTTGTATTTTATTATTGCCCGAATCTGGGTTGGATGATGTATTAATGTATGTAATTGCCTCAGTGAATTAATAAAAGGGATCTCCGCCTCATGTTTCACAAATTGTGTTTATGTATTTGAGTTGATGAATTGATTAAGGTACTGAGGAGCGTTTTTATTTAAAAGGTAAATGCGTTGGTGTAGAAATTTGAATAACTGATATGTTATCCACCAAGATTCTCCTAATCACACACTATTTTATCTTCATGCACAATACATAATCTCTTCTACCATTGATCATTACATGCGGAAATAAAATCAATTGCATGCACACATTAAAACCATAAAAATTCACACATATGAACACCGTAATTTATGGGAAAGCTTAAAGCTGAAAATCCCAACTATCTATATATTATATGTCATAGAGATCATGTAACAATCATCATACAAAGCTCCTCACAAGCTCTCAATACAATCTCCAATTGCTACACACTAATCAAGCTAGATCTAGCAAAACACATGCTCCAATCTCTACCACCTGATAGCCTGCCTCTACTGCGCAATCCCTATTGAAGAATAGTTCTTGATGAGTTCAAATTACCCCAGCCTTGCTCACGCAGTCTTTAAAGGAATCTCTATTGAGTGTTGGATGCAAACCATGCATCACTTATAGTCACAACTGATAGTCACACTGCTCTTTCACCTATCTCTCCACTGGTCTCCACTGAAACTGTCCATGCACTGAAGTTAACTGATGTATTTTTTAGTTGATTAATGATTTTATAATTAGTGAATTAATTATTAATTAATTCACACCACTCTCACTAGTGTATCAATCAGTTAGACTAGATACAAATAGCTGAACTATGTTTAGATTAGTTAAACTGAACACAACTCCATTAATTACCTCAATCAACTCCACCAGACTCTCTCACATGCGTTCTAATTGAAGTATCCATGCAATAGCTCCACTTAACCCTTAGGAATATCATAATTCCTTATGTCAGCTCCTGTGCCACATCTGTGCACTTAACTGAAGTGCTCCAAGAGAATAAGATAATGTTTATAGTCCAAATATTATTAAGAGCTAATAATATTCGACATATCTATTTTTAGACTAGAAATCTAAAAATATATTCTACCCAATATGTCTAAAAATATAAGTCCATCTATTTTTCCAACTTGACCAACCATCCACAAATAGTGTCCCGCAACTCATAGAATATGACCGACATATCTAAAAATAGACTTTGCGACAAAAATCACCTGTGTGGGCCCCACCTAGTTTAGGTGATCACTTTCCAACTAGGATCAGGAATGATGTTTCAGGATGCCTCCTTCACTGTTTCTTGTTGCAATATTCAACACTCCCTCTCAAAAAGAAAGGATTGTCTTTTCATTCGACATGCAACTCCATGCATTTGCCTTACAGACTTCACAAGCACCATGCAACTCTATGCATCTGCTCTGCAACTCCTCTGAACCTTAATAGGCTCCAAAAAACTCAATCATTCGGATGCATCTATCATCAAAGTCTTCGACTTCTGCTGGTACCAACTACACATGTCATCAGGAACCAATGCATTGTTGAACTCTTGCACCCATTCACTCTGCACTTTCTGTCAACTCTGATCTGTGCTCGAGTATCCGACACTGTCACTTTGATCTACGTGCATCAATCCAACTGATCATGCTACTGATGCACTATGGGCACCTCGTAGCCAGTTTCAATTCATGAGATCCACACCATCTCATGAATCCTACCTAGAAATCTCCTCTTGGGATTAATCATGCATGTCGCCCCACCTCTCACCTGGTGGTACAGCTGCATGCACTCCCTACACCCATTTGGCATGAAATTTCTTTGCATGAGTGATTTCTCCCACTCCATGATCCTCATCTTGTGGCTGCTCCACATCCCGAGGTTCACTCTTACCTGCATGCAAAACTTGCTCCCTCCCAAGCATCAATTGCATGGCTTTCTCGCACTTCCCAACAGTAGGAATCTTCGTAGAAATCCCATCTACTTGAAGTCTATAGAGATTATTTGCTCGAATCCCAAACTTCTTGACTTGTCAAGTTGCTTTGTGTGGAAGGAAAACTTTTCCTTCACTAAAGACAACATCATACCCTTTATCCTCTAACATTGCGACTGAGATTAAATTCTTCTTTAAACCTGGAACATGCACTACATCTTGTAAAATAATTAGTTTACCTGACTCGCTCTGAATTGTTATGGTACCAATTCCGGTGACATTATATCGTCCATTTTCGCCCAACTCAACATGCAATTGTAGATCTTTCTCCACCAAGTCACTGAAAAGATTCACATCTCCCGTCATGTGAAAGGAAGTGCCACTATCAAAATACCACCCTGATCCCAATTCACTAGACACCATGCAGGTGATCAATGAGAAGTCTAGCTCAAATTTCAAGGCAAGAGCCTCACCAGCTGTAGCTCCAGTAGCCTGCTTGTTCTTCTTCTTCTGTGGACAATGCGTGGCGACATTTCCATGCTCATGATAGTGAAAACACTTCACTTTGGACATGTCACGCTCTTTACCATCCACACCGGATTGAGAAGCATTCTTCTTACCCTTCCCCTTCCTTGCTTTGGCAGTCAAATCACAATCCTCTTCAGCATCATTCTTTGATGAAGATCCATCCCTGGTATCCCGCCTTATCTCCTCCTGCACAAGATCCGACCAAAGTCACTCCCATCCTGTAAATTTCTCCCGACCATTGACTGAGTCCTGATAGGAATGCCAACTCTTCGGAAGCCCAAGGAGAGCCATGCTCACCAATTCCTCATCATCCACACTAACTCCTACACTCCCAATCTCATCCCTGCAGTGGACAAACTTTGTCAAGTATACCAGAATAGTTTCATTCTTCTCCATTTTTATTTTCCTGAGTTTATCCTTGAGCGCCAACTTCCTCTGGTCGCTCTTTCTTTGGAACAAATCTTTCAAAGCTTTCCACATCAAGAATGGAGAAGATTTACCATGAAGGTTGGACACTATGTGATCCTTCGCATCTTCCAACAGAATCCTTCAACACCTTGCTACCTTCTTTTGCCATGCGTCAAGTACGGCAACATCACTAGAAGTAGGTTTTGGAATTTCTGCATCTATGAACTCTTTCAACCCATTGTCATCCAGCGCCACCTCCATCATGTCCTTCCATGCAATATAATTCGAGCTACCCTCAAGGGCATACTCCAATCGCAATCTGTTGAAAGACATCTCCACTTTGACACCAAGAAATCATTATAGCAATTTCGAATTCCACCAGCACAAAACTCAACTGCTTCAATGCTTTGCAATTGCTCCAATGATCAATATCACTCCGATACCATGTATAAATTTGAATAACTAATATTTTATCCATCGATATTCTCCTGATCACACACTATTTTATCATTGATCATTACATGCAGAAATAAAATCAATTGCATGCACACATTAGAACCATAAAAATTCACACATATGAACACAGTAATTTATGGGAAAGCTTAAAGCTGAAAACCTCAAATATTTGTATATTATATGTCATAGAGACCATGTAACAATCATCATACAAATATCCTCACAAGCTCTCAGTACAATCTCCAATTTCTACACACTAATCAAGCTAGATCTAGCAAAACACATGCTCCAATATTTGCCACCTAATAGCCTGCCTCTACTACGCAATCCCTATTGAAGAATAGCTCTTGATGAGTTTGAATTACCCCAGCCTTTCTCACACAGTCTTTAAAGGCATCTCTACTAGTGTTGGATGCAAACCATGCATCACTTATAGTCACAACTGATAGTCACACTACTCTTTCACCTATCTCTCCACTGGTCTCCACTGAAACTGTCCATGCACTGAAGTTAACTGATGTATTCTTTAGTTGATTAATGATTTTATAATTAGTGAATCAATTATTAATTAATTCACACCACTCTCACTAGTGTATCAATCAGTTAGACTAGATACAACTAGCTCAACTATGTTTAGATTAGTGAAACTGAACACAACTCCATTAACTTCCTCAATCAACTCCACCAAACTCTCTCACATGAGTTCTAATTGGAGTATCCATGAAATATCTCCAATTAACCCTTAGGAATATCATAATTCCTTATGTTAGCTCCTGTGCCACATCTGTGCACTTAACTGAAGTGCTCCAAGAGAATAAGATAATGTTTATAGTCCAAATATTTTTAAGAGCTAATAATATTCAACATATCTATTTTTAGACTGGAAATATAAAAACAGATTCCGCCCAATATGTCTAAAAATAGAAGTCCATCTATTTTTCCAACTTGACCAACCATCCACAAATATCATCCCGTAACTCATAGAATATGACCGACATGTCTAAAAATAGACATAGTCTACAAATAGACTTTGCGACAAAAATCACCTGTGTGGGCCCCACATAGTTTAGGTGATCACTTTCCAACTAAGATCAAGAATGATGTTTCAGGATTCCTCCTTCACTGTTTCTTGTTGCAATCTTCAACACTTCCTCTCAAAAAGAAAGGACTCTCTCTCCATGCGACATGCAACTCCATGCATTCGCCCTGCAACCTTCACAAGCGCCATGCAACTCCATGCATCTGCTCTGCAAATCCTCTGAAACTGAATAGGCTCCAAACAACTCAATCAGTCTGATGCATCTATCATCAAAGTCTTCAACTTCTGCTGGTACCAACTGCACATGTCATCAGGAACCACTATGCTATTGAAATCTTGCACCCATGCACTCTGCACTTTTTTTCAACTCTGATACGCGCATCAATCCAACTGATCATGCTATTGATGCACTGTGGGCACCTCGTAGCCAGGTTCAATTCATGAAATCCACACCATCTCATGAATCCTACCCAGAAATCTCCTCTTGGGATTAATCATGCATGTTGCCCCACCTCTCACTTGGTGGTATAGCTGCATGCACTCCCTCCGCCCATCTGGCATGAAATTTCTCTGCATGAGTAGTTTATCCCACTCCATGATCCTCATCTTGTGGCTGCTCCACATCCCAAGGTTCACTCTTACCTGCATGAAAAACTTGCTACCTCTCAAGCATCAATTTCATGGCTTTCTCACACTTCCCAACAATAGGAAGCTCCATAGAAATCCCATCTACTTCAAGTCTGTAGAGATTCTTTGCTCGAATCCCAACCTTCTTGACTTGTCCTGTTGCTTTGTGTGGAAGGAAAAATTTTCCTTCACTAAAGACAACATCATACCCTTTATCCTCTAACATTGTGACTAAGATTAAATTCTTCTTTAAACCTAGAACATGCACTACATCTTGTAAAAGAATGAGTTTACCTGACTCCCTCTGAAAGGTTATGGTACCAATTCCGGTCACATTGTATCGTCCATTATCGCCCAACTCAACATGCAATTGTAGATCTTTCTCCACCAAGTCACTGAAAAGATTCACATCTCTCGTCATGTGAAAGGAGGTGCCACTATCAAAATACCACCCCGATCCCAATGCACTAGACACCATGCTTGCGATCAATGAGAAGTCCAGCTCAAATTGCGAGGCAAGAGCCTCACCAGCTGTATCTCCAGCAGCCTACTTGTTCTTCTTCTTCTGTGGACAATGCGTGGCGAAATTTCCATGCTCGTGACAGTGAAAACACTTCACTTTGGACATGTCACGCTCTTTACCATCCACACCGGATTGAGAATAATTCTTCTTACCCTTCCCCTTCCTTGCTTTGGCATCCAAAGCACAATCCTCTTCATCATAATTCTTTGATGAAGATCCATCCCTAGCATCCCGCGTTATCTCCTCTTTCACAAGATCCGACCAAAGTCACTCCCATCCTAGCAATTTCTCCCGACCATTGACCGAGTCCTGATAGGAATGCCAACTCTTCAGAAGCCCAAGGAGAGACAAGCTCACCAATTCCTCATCATCCAAACTAACTCCTACACTCCCAAGCTCATCCCTGCAGTGGACAAACTTTGTCAAGTATACATGAATAGTGTCATTCTTCTCCATTTTTATTTTCCTGAGTTTATCCTTGAGCGCCAACTTCCTCTGGTCACTCTTGCTTTGGAAAAAATCTGTCAAAGCTTTCCACGTCAAGAATGGAGAAGCTTTACCATGAAGGTTGGACACTATGTGATCCTTCACACCATCCAACAGAATGCTTCGACACCTTACTACCTTCTTTTTCCATGTGTCAAGTATGGCAGCATCACTAGAAGTAGGTTTTGGAATTTCTGCATCTATGAACTCCTTCAACCCATTGTCATCTAGCACCGCCTCCATCCTGTCCTTCCATGAAATATAATTTGAGATGCCCTCAAGGGCATACTCCAATCGCAATCCGTTGAAAGACATCTCAACTTTGACACCAAGAAATCACTATAGCAATTTCGAATTCCACTAGCACAAAACTCAACTACTTCAATGCTTTGCAATTTCTCCAATGATCAATATCGCTCTGATACCATGTAGAAATTTGAATAACTGATATGTTATCCATCGATATTCTCCTGATCACACACTATTTTATCTTCATGCACAATATAGAATCTCTTCTACCATTGATCTTTACATGTGGAAATAAAATCAATTGCATGCACACATTAAAACCATAAAAATTCACACATATGAACACAGTAATTTAATGGAAAGATTAAAACTAAAAACCCCAAATATATGTATATTATATGTCATAGATATAATGTAAAAATCATCATACAAAGCTCCTCACAAGCTCTCAGTACAATCTCCAATTGCTACACACTAATCAAGCTAGATCTAGCAAAACACATGCTCCAATCTCTGCCACCTGATAGCCTATCTCTACTGTGCAATCCCTGTTGAAGAATAGCTCTTGATGAGTTAGAATTACCCCAGCCTTGCTCATGCAATATTTAAAAGCATCTCTATTGAGTTTTGGATGCAAACCATGCATCACTTATAGTCACAACTGATAGTCACACTACTCTTTCACCTATCTCTCCACTGGTATCCACTGAAACTTTCCATGCACTGAAGTTAACTGATGTATTCTTTAGTTGATTAATGAGTTTATAATTAGTGAATTAATTATTAATTAATTCACAACACTCTCACTAGTGTATCAATCAGTTAGACTACATACAACTAGCTCAACTATGTTTAGATTAGTTAAACTGAACACAACTCCATTAACTTCCTCAATCAACTCCACCAAACTCTCTCACATGAGTTCTAACTTAAGTATCCATGCAATAGCTCCAGTTAACCCTTAGGATTAGCATAATTCCTTCTGTCAGCTCCTGTGCCACATCTGTGCACTTAACTGAAGTGCTCCAAGAGAATAAGATAATGTTTATAGTCCAAATATTATTAAGAGCTAATAATATTCGACATATCTATTTTTAGACTGGCAATCTAAAAATGGATTCCTCCCAATATGTCTAAAAATAGAAGTCCATCTATTTTTCCAACTTTACCAACCATCCACAAATAGCATCCCACAACTCATAGAATATGACTGACATGTATAAAAATAGATATAGTCTAAAAATAGACTTTGCGACAAAAATCACCTGTGTGGGCCCCACCTAGTTTAGGTGATCACTTTCCAACTAGGTTCAGGAATGATGTTTCAGGATGCCTCCTTCACTGTTTCTTGTTGCAATCTTCAACAGTTGGTTGGCTAGAGCCTAGCCAACCCAAATCGTTTACCCCATTTCCTGTTTTCCTGTAATTTGTGTTTACATTGTCAAGTGTGATTTAATTTTAAGCACATGCATTCCTATCTGAGTGAAAGCAGATCCGTTGTGTGAAGTAGATAAATTTCCTTTTCCTACAATTTCCTTTCCTACACTTGATTTCAGATTGGTTTTCCTCCGCCTGGTCCAAGCAAGAGAAATAACCCTGCACCAGTGCATGTTGGTGTGATATCTCCTTTTCTGCAATTCTGTTTGATTGGTTTTCCCTGCCCGGTCCAAGTAGGAGAAATGAACCTTTACCAGTACACGTTGGTGTGATGCAGCAAGCCTTCTTAGTCTACTTCCCGCAATCTTCTTTCTTTCATTAAATGCTTATGATAGGATAGATGTATATGGATTGTTTCTTTATTCCTGCACTCTGTTAAGATCAGAAACACTCACTTTTTATTTGTGAAATTTGATTCTTTATTCCTGCACTCTGTTCCATGGTTCAAGTTGCCTTTTTTTCTATTTTTAATTTTATTCTGCAATATTTCCTTTAAAGAAAGTATGGATTTATATTAGGAAGATTCATACCATCTCTGGCATTGTCTGTGCTTCGTCTCTAAGTTTATGGATCCCCCGGGTTGAAAAATTAAGTGTTGAGGAGTTTGCTTAAGTGTAATTCCTACACCCAACAAAGACTATATAAAGAAGACTTTAGCCTCACCTTGGAGAAACACTTCACTCACTCATGTTCGACCAAAAGAAAGAGGACAAAGTTCAAAGTGAATAAGGACAAACGAAGGAAAGAAGATTGAGGTTTTTAAGATCATTTTTGGGCTACTTCTCTCCACACATGCGAAGAATAAAATAGTTAAGTGAATTAAAACTTGTAATAAAAAAATGACTTGGGTTACAATTCCATTTGGGTTACAATTTATTCCAAATTTTCAATGATTTGATTTATTTATTTTTAAATAATCTTCATTCCATTTTTCATATCCATTTATTTTTAAGTTAAGTTTCTTTACCATTCCAAATTAGTTTGATGCAAAATTTTAGGCTTGTTTTACTCAACCATTTGATATCTTCCATTCACCACCTTTATTTGATTAAGATTCATAAATAATATTATCAGTATATTTTTTATAAATGAAAAAAATGGAACCAATATAATGAGGTAAAGTTACTTTGAGTGTGACTATGGATAATGGATTGAAGTACAATTGTTCATCTTAGTAAAAAGTGTTAACATGATGTGAATGATGGCCATGAGGAAGAAACATATGAGTAAAACCAAAATTATATTAATTAATCGAAAATCATAACAAAAAGCTTCATTGCATGAAAAATTTTAACGACAAAACTTTATTTTAAAATTCGAAAAGGATGAATTTTATTACTCTCTATAAAATTTGAGGAGATAATTTTCATAAAAAATGGAAATTGATGATTCTTTTTTTTCAAAAGAACATAGAAAATTAGCCCACCTAGGAATATTAGCCCCTAAAATTTTCCCTTGACTTGAGCAAGTTTCAAATAAGGAATCCTTTAGATATGGATATGATAATTATAGGAAAACTACTAAATGTCGAAGGACATGGGGATATGGTAATGAAGGAGAATTTTAGAGAATGTTTTAAAATTTATTATCAATAAATATTTAGATATCTTAAGAGTTTATTTGAATTTTTAATTATTAATGGTGTTGGGTATTTGGTTAATTTTGTGTTAGCAATGCCCAACTCAAATTCTTTTAGGTGCATTAAATTAATTTGCATTGGCAAGTTTGTCAAGGATGTCTCACATGAATACTGCATTAGTATAAATTGGTTAATTTGTGACTTAAAAAAATGTTTAAACATGTATATAAATTATTCTCTTTTTGGAGACAACCAATATTAATATAATCCAAATCCCTTTTCTAATTGTATGTAGCTTTGCTGGTTGGGAGAAATATTGTTATCCTCCCCAAAAATCCCAATCAAACAAATCATAACAAAAGGATCTATCTATCAAGACGTCTCATATTTTCCTTGGGATAATTCAACATTTTGAGTAATGCACTTTTGACTAGAGCATATTTTCAAACATGGACTTGAAAATATGGAATGCGGTTATTCTTAAACATGGTCATATTTAAGGGTGGCATGATACCCCATAATACCAAGCAAGGTATAGCTCTAAATTTTTATATCTCGTTTTTTCTTAAGCCAAGCTATTGAAACATTTTTTAATTATGTTTCCAAGCCAAACATTATATAATACTTTTATATTTTTAAATTCCTTTCATAAGACCTGTAAACATGTGCAATGAATAAAGAGATGAACATTGGTTTTATTCATTTTTGCACAACATACAAATAATAAGACCTTGTATGTTCCTTGCTTGCAAAAAATCCTAAGCCAAAACATATTTTTCAAGACCATCCAAAGAAGAATTTTGATTTTTGGGAGACCTTCAATTTTCATACATGCTTATGCCACAACACGATCCATTGTTTATTAAATAAAAAATTATGTTGTAACCCAATTTTTGTAGTGTAATCACCCTAGTCTTATTATTAGCCTAAGTCAAAATTAAATTTATTTTTCAGTTTGATATGAACCTTTGTGAGACAATTGATATAATTATTCCACTGTATTATCTCGATCTTTGATATAATATTATTGTTGTAGATTTTGAAATTATGGAAATAAATGAATCTAAAATGAAAGAAACAAGCAAAAAAACATGCCATCCACACAAATATATAGAAGGTGTGATCTAGGAAGCATGATTTGGGAGACAATGTAGAAATTAATTGCAGATTCAAAACTGCTCATGTAATGTACTCAAATATAAGAATCAAATGTACTCTACTCATCTACGGAAGAAAATTCATGATCAAGAACACATATAAAAAAACATGCATCATGATTAAACACACATACATATGAATCATATTCCTCTGCCATGAAAATGACCCATACTGGTTGTTGCACTACTTTCTTGAATGAGGATGGTTTCTTCTCAACTAGCTCACTCATTGGATCCATGTTCCCAGTGTACCGATCTCATGACCTCTTCTTCCTATGTTGTGGTGTGGGTGCTCCAAGGGGGCATCACTGACAAAGCAATCTTATAACACGTGCATTCATATTGGGGCATAAATTATGATAAAAACATGAAATAAATCATTGAACATATAATAAGGGGTAAAAGAGTTTTTATATGTTTTATAATAATATGTATACTACAAGGTATTTTTTATACCATACTTTGGCCAAGAGCATTGTTAGTATGAATCCTTTGTCGAAGTGTACGAAAAAGGACCACTTTAGCTACGCATAACTAATAGCCCTAACAACAAAAGTGGCTGCCAATATCTTCAGATCTGCGGTTAGTTGGACATAAAAGAGCTGCAAAAACCATATCTATGCATGGAAAGACATTAAGCAGAAAAAATAAGGGTTTGCTCCATATACCAATAGACAAGACAAGAACAATTTTTGAAAGAATTTTTATATTAATTGGGCACCTGGGAGGAAAACAAGAAGGCGTATCCAATTCTCCTAAGTGGGATGGGTTCTTGGAAGTCCTCAGCACTTCAGATCTAAGATTTCTCTCTCTTGTTGGTGTAGAAAACCCACACAAAGAATGGAACTCAAAGGGAGCTCACACAGCAAATGGCAGAAAATGGTGACCAACTGTATAGATCCAGAGTGATCTAATAGGCAACAAAAGGTGAAGAATGGTAGGAAAAACCCTCCTATTTATAACAAAATATTGGGTCATTCTAGATCTTGGTGCATGATTAAAATAATGTTAACCAAATCTAGATCCACCTTTTATGGAATATTTTATTATATTTGTTGGAGGGAAAAGGTATTTGACTTGGGTCAAACCCCTTGATTAGTCAAAAATGAATAAATAAATGATTTATTTATCTTTTTAAGGAAGCGGTTAGAAGATAATCAAATGAAGCATGATTTATTTAATTATTTAAGGAAGTGGTTGAAAGATAATTAAATAAATAATGATTTATTTAATTATTTAAGGAAGTGGTTGAAAGATAATTAAATAAATAATGATTTATTTAATTATTTGTGGGTGATTTGGTCATATTAAACAAGGAATATTATCTAAATAAGATTTAAATAATTATTCCTAGAAAATAATAAGATAAATAAAGGTTTATCTAATTAATTTCTTTGTTTTTGGGTTAAACATGACTGGGAATAATAATTAAATTATGGTTTAATTAATTATTCCATGAGGAAAATCAAACAAATATAGGTTTGTTTAATATTTCCTTTTGGGGTTTCCTATTTTAACATAGTGAAAGCAGTTTTACTTAGGGTAAAACCGGTCTTACATGGTGTACTTGGGTCCATCTAATGATAAAAGGTTAGATGACCAAAAAATGGTGTACCGTACTGCCTCCTGGTCATGAGTGTCGAGCAAATCGTATAACTATACGTTGTAAGAACACAATCACTAGAAAACAAAGGGATGTCGTAGAGAGAAATGTGGGAGGTAGATAGTGTGTCAAGGACTAGACTCGAGGAGATGAGACTCACAGTGCAACAAGTCTCTTTTATGAGAGGGTACTCAGGTCAAGGCTGCTGGGGAGGCATGCCCATGCCCGCCGAGAGACAAAGCACAAAATAGTGTGTCTCAGAAACAAGGACCGAACCATAAAGTACAAATTGCATAATCAGAGCGATAAAAATACAATGAGGAATCCCACAGGCATGTTGTGCCCGGGATAATAGCTATGACTTGTACAATAATATCGTGAGCATGAGATACAACATAATCCAAACAAAACTCAATAAAAGGTCACAAAATCTGAACCTTTATGTCATGAGATGTTTCAAGTGGCTACGCTAACATCATAAAAGAGGTATGTAGTTGCATCGAAGGCGCAAAGAAGAGGTCATCCGGGCATGTGGGGGGCTACCTGCAGGGCCACCCCCTCATGAGGGTTGAGACATCTCACACACACCCGGGAATCATCAAGAGCTGCTGCTGGATCACTGGACCATCAAGTATACGAATCTTGATCATGCTAAAAGGAGCTGGAGAAACAATCAAGTCAAAGGGAATGAGAGATCCCTTTGCCTGATCCGAAGCACCGAACAAGAGTGGAAGCTGGAACCAAGGTACACCGCCCTCTAGACCTGGCTTCTGGAATGAAAGTGCTGATGTCGACAGAAGGAGGTCCGCCATAGTTGAGGAAGTGAGATGTCCCCAACTAAGGCACGAGACAAAACAGTAGAGCGACGGACAGACTGACACTAATGATGAGAGTGAAATAGAAAGGGCTGAGTGGTGAATGGACGACTTCCCTTGTTAGAGCATAAAGGGCATGAATGACATGGCAGCGACTGACACAATATCATATGGGACAGGGGACAGTGGGACTGAAGGTCATAATGTGCGACACAAGAGAGAGACCAAGTAATGAAGGATGGAGGGCTAGAGCGGGGTACAAAGGGACCCAGGATAGACTCCATGAAGGCGATGATGACTCAACTTGGATGCTCTAAACAAGGGCGACTTGATGGTGCTGCCACACAGTAAAGGCCCAATGGGGGACCATGAAAACATGAGTACAAGATGGTAAATCATGACGAAAATCGACACGAACAAAGACAAGTAAGGAGGCAAAATGGTGCCCCAAGTACAAGTGTTGTAAGTGAGGAAGTTCGATTTGAAGGAGAGGTGAAGTGATCCTTCTTGGACAAAATAGCTCCTGGCGAAGGATGAAAGTACAAAAAAGATGTTGGCTATCTAAAAGAACCTAAAACACGCATCTCAAAAGGGAAATTCTAAGGGTAATATTTCTTAAGATAGAGTGCATTGCGAGGATTAGGAAGAGGATTGCCTTCGAAGTCCTCTAAAAGGTATGCCCCCTTACCAAGACCCTTACTGATGACGTAAGGGCCTAGCCATAATGAGTCGAACTTCCCGTGACCAAGGAAATCATGGGCTTGGTCACATACTAGAACAAGGTTGCCTTTGGGGCTAGACTTTTCGGTCATAGTGAGCTTTGGTGTGTTTCTTGGCCGCTTCCATGGTTTGCAATGCAACACGGCGGTCTTCAGAGGCACGCGCAGGCATGATAAGTCGTTGTTCTAGAGGTTGGGTGTCAGGGAGAAGTTCAACAGCCAGATGAAGGGAAGGGATGTCACACTCGATTGGTAAGACTGCCTCCTCTCCAAAAACGAGGTGAGGAGGGTTATGGTTGAGGGGCATAGGTGCCCCCGAGCATGGTGTGGTCATGCCAAAATGTATTTATAAAAAAGGGGAATCTAAACACATTTAAATGATGTGGTGTGCCATTTGTTCTCATTATGGTTATGCAGTGTGAGAAAGGAAATGGAGGATTACCAATCTCTTTTGGTACTGCATATAGGGATCAAATGGACTTTAAGTTTCCGAGTTGGCATACCTGGTGTCACTATCCCAAAAAGAGGATTTGGAGATAATGAACTGATGCTCTCGTAGAAAAGCTATAGGTTGGTCAACAATAATGTCTAAGAGACTGGGTTACTGAAGTAAGATGAGGGAACGATAAGGGATATCATCCCTAGAGTGATCTGAAGTGATATGGGACTCTAGAGGTTCTTCGAAATGTGGAAGAATACTGGGACTAAAGTCAACACAACCAGATCCACTAGGGGAGTGGTGGAGAATTGCTTCTCTTGGTCTCTCAAATGTGGGTGCCCCCTTACCCAAACAGTGGGTTTCAATGTAATGGCCACAAGGTGGATGTGGTGTGAACGCATGGGTTCGATGTAAGGGGGAATAGATAACGTCAGGGGTGGGGATTGTTTCCATAATGTCATCATCGCGATAGAAGATGGGGTGACTGGTGGAAGAAAGACCACCTGATGTGGTGAAGTGACCGGAATCATCATCATGAGAAGAGAGGTTCACATGCGCATCGTCACAAGGGGTGACTGAAGAGTAAGTAGATAAAGGATCTACCGATGTTGAGCCCAAGATGATCGCTGAAGGAAGGTCAAGCAAAACAACAGGGGAGGATTCAGAAGGAATGTTCCCCGAGGGTCTCATGGATGATGATAGGTAAAAAATGTTGGACAAAGGCTCCGTCATCTCGACATCAGGAGGGGGAATGTCAATGGGAGCAGTCATATCTGGTAGTTCTGCTGAAGCAGAATGCGCAAATAGGGGAGAGGTGGACTCATTGCGCTTGGCCTCAAATTGGTGGACCGCGGCAATAAAGGTGCGGAAGTCCTCGAGGCGGGGACAAAGATGGGTGTAATGGCCATGGAGATCACACAAAGCACAGGGGTGGTTGGTGTGAAAAGTCTTGGGGTTCTTGGCCGTAGTCGCGGAAGGAACAGAGGCTTCTGGGACCGCAGACGCAGGGAACGTGACATTAACCATGGGCTTGAGATGAAGCAATGCAGGACAGGTATGGGAGGCGTGACCGACAACATCACACAAAGCACACTGGATGGTATGATTTGGAGGCTGAGAAGGAGCATGTTTTGTCGGGGGAGCCTTGTCCTTTGATGCCCCCTTGCGAGCTTTGCCCTTCTTACCCGAAGCGGTCGCAACAGGAGGTGGTGCCTGTTGAGGTGACTGAGGCACTGATGCCGCGGGAGAAGGCATGGGGGCCGGTTGAACCGGGGTCAAAGCAATATAAGGTTTGGGTTGACCAGGCAAGGTGGGGGCTGGAGGATCAAGGTACCAAACAGGAATCCCAAGTGTTAAGTTAGGAAGAGAGAGGGTGGCCATGACTGGTACCGTGTACACTCCTGGTGGGGGAGCTACGAACGGTATCTGACCAGAGGGGGAATGGCCAGGTGGGACGGCTCCTAAATGGCTAAGGCCTGGAGGAACCGTGCCAGGGGGATAAAGGGGCTCATGACTACCAACTGCAGGTGAAGGGCTAAGATCAGGTTGCGGAGGGCAAGGTTGCTGACTAGCCGAAGCAGGTTGCTTGAGAGCAGCCTGAGACGATTGCATCATGAAAACATTCGATGAGATGGGGTCAAAGATAGGAGGAGAGGGGAGACTAGGAAAAGTTCCAAGCAGGGAGGAATCCTTGTAAACGCCGGGGGAGACACTGGTCAAGGAGTCAACGGTTTGCTTGTTGGCTACAGAAGAGATGGTCGTCTCAGGTGAGGTCTAAGATTTTGGCTCATGATATGTCAACTGGTCAATGGTGACTATCTTTCCATTATGGGGGAAAGACATCTTACGGAAAACCGCGGATGGGACAACAGACATAGCATAGGTGTAGCTTCGCCCCAATAGAATGTTGTAGTCTAGCGGGGCATCTATGACTTCGACGTCAACGCAAACAGTCTTACCGGCGAGGGTGATAGGACAATTACAAAACAGGCCAATGGGATGGGAGGCATGACCGTCCCACGCTCGAAGGGTGATCATGGAAGGGGCCAGCTCAGGGGATCCGAGTTGCTTCCAAACCGAAGCGGACATTACGCAGGTGGATGCCCCCTCATCAATTATACACCGGGACACGTTGGCGTTCCGGATTTTGACGGGGATTTGGAAGGCGACGGAAGGAGGAAGAGGGGGATGGTCTGATTGAGTGGCGTCGAAAACAATCATTTGGTCATCAGCAGGATCTACAGCGCCCATGGCAGATAGTAGAGCCTTCTTTTGGGAAGGGCACGACTGGAGGATTTCCAGTGTGGAAATGGCAGCAGGAGATTGCGCCAAATCATCTACTGTGCTATATGAATGGGCAGCTCGACCGGAAGCAGCGTTTCGACGTAATGGTCCCTTAGGAATCTTGGTGTGAACCTCAACTCTGGGTTGAGGGATATGTAAGGGGCCATTGTATGTCGAAAGAGGCTCTGTAGATCCTGAAGAAGGAGGCTCGGGGGCAGACTGAGTGGGAGGCTTGAGGTACTGGCGAGACCGAGTTTGAAGGTGAAGATCGACGGATGGGGATGGATCAGAGTTCATCATGAGGATCTAGTAATTGGAGGAACCAGAAGGGGAAGGTTGAGGGGCCACTTGTCTGTCAGGTGGTTGGGTAGCCATGAATCCCTGCTGGGCATCCACCTGCTCTTGAGGGGGAGGTGACTTTTGTTGCAAGGGTTGAGAAGGAAAGGGAGGTGAAAGCACATATGCTGGAGGAGCTGGTGCACCAGGCTGCGGATAAGGGTAATGGTTGGGTTGGGAAACATTGAGGTAAGCAGGAGGTTGGGCAAAAGGATGAGGCATGCCGTATCCTGGATACGTGCTACCGGGAGGGGGAGAAGTGCGGGAAGTGGTGCCCCCTCCCCCAGGAAAACCATAGCTCATGAGAGGTTGAGCAGATGGATGAGAGATAGATCCAACGATACTGTCGGTGGTATGAGGTGCCCCCGGTGTATAGGCATCACCGGGTTTGGGGAGATCAGGTAGGACAATATGATCATAACCTGTCTGAGCGTAGATCAGGTCATATTTTAACGCCATTTGGAGGGCATCTTCTTCGGTTTGAGGAAAATGTGATGCGACATCTTTCCCGATAGGGGACAAGAGAGATCTAAGGAACTAGTCCATGTAGACATGGTCTTCGAAGGTAGGAGATTGACATAGGCTCCGTCTTCTTCACCATTCCTGGACATGGATAGAAAGGCAGGTCGAAGAGGTTTGCTTGAAGGAAGTCAAGAGTTCGATACCAGTGTCATAACGAAGGGGAAGCTGGAAGTAAGATAAAAAATCCCGAGCAAGAGTTGCAAAGGTGGTATGGGAGGAAGTGGGTTGATCAACATACCACTTAGAAGCTTCGCCTGTAAGCGTGCATTGAAACAATCAAAGACGAACAGAGTTATCGGTAATGGAGGTAGATGAACACCACATGTGGAAAGATCGAACATGATTTGAAGGATCTTCTCCAGCATGGCCTTCAAACTTTGGGATGTCGGAGGGGAGCTTTGTCGGCATAGCAGGCCAACTAGCATCATGGTGTATAGGGTTGTTTATCAGCCGGTCCAAATCGGGGAGGCTGAGGCCTGCCAAGAAGGGGAGCACGGGTGAAGCCGAGGTAGTTCCTGTGGTGGTTCCGCTAGTAGTAGTCTCGGCATTAGGGCCGGGATTCCCGCTAGTGTTAGGCCCTGGACTAGACATAGTGGAGGTGATAGGGGGGAGAACCAGAAGGAAAAGGAGAACCCAAAGAATCAGAGAAGGACTGGCTCGACGACGGTGGGACGGAGCAGGTCGACCGACCGGAAATTGAGGGTGAAGGCCAAGAAGTCTCTGGGAAAGGTGCCTTGGGGGCGCAATGATGACAGGAAGAAGGAAACCGACGGGGGCAAAAAGGGACAGAATCAATTAAGGTCAAGGGAAGAAAAGGTGCAGTGACGATTGATTTTAGAGTCTTTGCCAGGCGGTGTTAACCAAGCGCTTCTTCGCTTAGGGTTAGTGTGTGGCATGCGTTAATTTTAATTTTTAAACCCTTTCCGTTTTGAGAGCAAGAAAAAATTGTGCTGCGTAGCTGAAAATAAACCTACAGAGAACAATATATAATGCTGAAATAACAGAAAAATAATAGCTACTTGTGCATCTATCTAACCCAAGAAGGTGGGTCTCTAAAAACTAATCGGAAAAGAAAGGGAAAAATATATGTAAAACACACGGAAAAGGGGCCAATAGATCTAAGGTCAAAAGGGACAAGGATCTAAAGGATAAAGCTGCTGAAAAGAGGTGCAGATCACAGAGGCAAGGTGGCTGGAAAAAGGAAGGAAATCAGCAAAAACCAAAGGGGTCAAGGCGGAGGCCTTTAAATGAGGTCCAAACAAAACGACAGGAGGTGATTTGAAAGGAAGAAAGGCTGATTTCAAAGGATCTGAAAGGGAGGTAACAGATCTGGAAAAAAGGAGGCTGAAGCTCTGAAAAACAGACGGCTGAAACAGCTAAAACTCTTCCACAAAAAGTGGAGGGTACTAAAGCCCTAGGGGGCTAGGTTCCCACTTAGATGAGTAAAAACAGATCAGAACTTGGTCAAAGCGGGCTGAGACAGAGGCTGGAAAACCCTAATAGAAGCTGCAGCAGAACCTAGAAAAATTGCAGAAAAATCACTGAAAAACTAGTAGGTCGCAGTTTCTGACCTGTTTTCAATGCAGGTCGCAGAAAAGGGGCAGAAAAGTGCGACTTGGAGGTCCAGGTCATAGTTTTTGGGCCAAAAAGTGCGACCCCCTGTTTCGGTTGTCTCGGCCGCAGATTTTTAGAAAAGTTGTCGTCTCAGTTGCGGCTGGTGTTGCTTACCTGCACAATAGGGCCAGAAACACGCGGAAGTTAGAAATTTTATTGTTTTAGGGTGTTATAGGGGAAAAACACCATGAAAATAGGAAAAACAAAAAACTGAAAAGAAACCCTAGGGTCTGAAGTAGCTGGATATGCAGGAATATGAAAAACGACAGCGGTCGTAATTTAAAACTCGTGTGGAGTTGCCATTTGTTAGTATGAATCCTTTGTCGAAGTATACGAAAAAGGACCACTTTAGCTACGCATAACTAATAGCCCTAACAACAAAAGTGGTTGCCAATATCTTTAGATCTACAGTTAGTTGATCAAGAAAAGAGCTGCAAAAAACTAGATCTATGCATAGAAAGACATTAAGCAATAAAAAGAAGGGTTTGCTCCATATACCAATAGATAAGACAAGAACAATTTTTTGAAAGAATTTTTGTATTAAGGGCACCTGGGAGGAAAACAAGAAGGCATATCCAATTCTCCTCAATGGGATGGGTTCTTGGAAGTCCTCAGCACTTCAGATCTAGCATTTCTCTCTCCTGTTGGTGTAGAAAACCCAGACAAAGATAGAACTCAAAAGGAGCTCACACAACAAATAATGGAAAATGGTGACCAAGTGCATAAATCTAGATCCAGAGTGATCTAGTAGGCAACAAAAGGTGAGGAATGATGGGGAAGAACACTCCTATTTATAACAAAATATTGGGTCATTCTAGATCTTGGTGCATGATTAAAATAATGTTAACCAAATCTAGATCCACCTTTATGGAATATTTTATTATATTTGTTGGAGGGAAAGGGTGTTTGACTTGGGTCAAATCCCTTGATTAGTGAAAAATAAATAAACGAATGATTTATTTATCTTTTAAGGACGTGGTTGGGAGATAATCAAATAAATAATGATTTATTTGATTATTTATTAGTATGAAAGATAATTAAATATATAATGATTTATTTAATTATTTAAGGAAGTGGTCGTAAAGATAATTAAATAAATAATGATTTATTTAATTATTTGTGGGTGATTTGGTCATATTTAACAAGGAATATCATCTAAATAAGGTTTAAATGATTATTCCTAGAAACTAATAAGATAAATAAAGGTTTATCTAATTAATTTCTTTGATTTTGGGTTAAACATGACTGGGAATACTAATTAAATTATGGTTTAATTAATTATTCCATAAGGAAAATCAAACAAATATGGGTTTGTTTAATATTTCCTTTTGGGGTTCCCTGTTTTAACATAGTGAAAGCAGTTTTACTTAGGGTAAAACTGGTCTTACATGGTGTACTTGGGTCCATCTAATGATAATAGGTTAGATGACCAAAAAATGGTGTAACAAGCATGGAAAAAAAACGAAAAAAAAAAAGGTGGAGTATCGGGAGGGATAAAAACAAGTGGATTATCATAGACTTTTCATCTTCCCTCTTGAGACAATAATCATTGAGGTTTTTGGTTGCTCTTAGCTTTAACTCGTTGATTTAGCTCTTAATGTGAAATTTTTTGGTTTCTCTTAACTTTAACTTATCGATTCAGACGTCGATGCATCTGTCAATTTTATTTATCCAATATTAAGACCAACAACAACATAACCAATTGTTAATGATGCAGAAAGTTCAAGATAGAGCCCCAAAAGCAATAGCAAAGATAGAAGTGTGACCACCATTATTAGCTAAAGAGGAAAATTGCATAGCCATATCCACAAGTAGCAGTAGTTGAAGTTGAACAAGCATCATTTCGACCAGCAACTTTAGAATATCTAGTTCTAGAACCAAATATGATAGCATACCTAAAAGTGTATCTAGCAGCATCCTATATAGTATTTGAACCAGATGCACCAGCAGCAATAACTAGGTCAAAGGTATCTAGAGAGGCCCCTGTAAATGTTTCATATCGTGCAACAATAGAGCCAACAACATAGGCTATTGTTTCATATCCTCCATGAGCGAAGGTAGTAAAGGCAGGGGTAGAGATAGTAGCAAAGGTAGGCAAAAACATTTTTCCAAATCAATATTGGGAGGTGCAGTGGAATTTCCCTTTGTTTTGATGGGAAAATGGGTCACATTATGAGAAAATCAGTGAGGGTTTGGTTACCTTAGTTCTTTCCTACAATAGGTATGTGAAATGGAGCAATCAAAACAAGATATAATGCAAGTCATCCTAAGGATGTTTGGTAAGTTCTTTGTGGAAATTTTTAATTTTTGGCTCGTAGTATTTCGAAAATTTATCCATATTAGCATGTGCAGTTCCTTTTCTAGTCAAATCCCAAGTAATTATTTTAAAATATGAATAAAGCTCCCTCACTCTTTCAAAAAACTTGTCACATTTTTTTCAATATAGTAGTATTGTTGGTATATAGTAAGTTACTTTTTTGTTACTAATACCTATTAAGGCATGTGCATGGAGCATGTTACCTGGCTGGAACTACTATATAGTTGTCTTTGTTTCATCCATGACAACAATTCTAGACACTATATCTTTGTAGCCTTAGATTTATATCATATTTAACATAAACAAGCTATGATAATCCATATTCGAGTGCACTTATTTGAGAAATTGACAGGCGTTGTCTCAAACTGAGGCTACATAAATTTAGTGTGCTTGATCTTGATAATCTAATGTCGCTTCAGCCCTGCATCATGACTTGAGTAACTGTTGTGTGTTGATTTTAACGAAGAGTATGTAGGTACAATATGTAAGATTAATAGTACCTATAAGCCCCGAGAATATGTGTGTTTACTCCTACTTGGACATTGTTGCTTTAGGTGATGAACACACCACAAGCCAAATTTAATATGAGCCATTTATTTTTATTGTCTCAATGAGTAGGATATGTTGATATGGTCTTTAATGCATTAATATACTCCACCACTTAATGGTGTAAGTATATCCACTAGTGTTCACTAGACATTGCCAATAATGTTATCATAGAGCAAGAAAATATTATTTGCGTTTGTGGTCCCCATATAAGAATTTTGGATATAGAAGCAATCAAGTATCACAAATCAACAAAATTTGTGGACACCCATTACAATATGGGTGCATAGTTCAAAAGGATGGTTGAAGCGTGAGAATATACATATGTTAATTGGTGTTTGTACATCCATCCATTGCATAATATTCATAAACCTTTAATTACTTACACTTTTGTAAGTTTGAATTGTAATTTACTTTATGCAAAAGTATAGCATTCGAGATGTTTGAATTATACCTTATTCTAGAAATAAGTCTGAAAATTCAATTCCCATGTGATGGATCCAGACTTTCAAAAGGTGGTCGTGTCAGTTGAACTTCAGTGGAATCTAATGATATGTGGCTAATTTTCACATTTTCATCCTATAATAATGTAATGAGAAAGCATCATTAGGCATTATCTCTAGAAGAATTATGGTATGATTGAGTTTGTAATGACATTGTTAAGTATTTTCCCATGGAATTTTCATAAGAGGCACAACTGGTAAACCCTCATTCCTGTAGGCACATGTGGCAGGAAGTCAACCCTTATCAGATTCATGTCTCTTGTTTCTTCAGTGCAATTTATTGCATACTTATTTCCGCTCGGGGGGACTCTAGTTGTTGTGATTGTTTGGTAGCATAAAAGGGCATGGATAGCAATTGTATTACTTTAGAACCCTCTCAGCTCTTTATAAGCCATATTTTTCAGCAAAAAAACAATGCATATTCTATGAGGATTATACATGTAGCATTATTGGGATATATGTAACATAAAGTTATGCTTTTAGGTCCATAACTCTTAGGGTTATGAAAGAAATTTTCATGTCTACGAAGTATAAAAGAGTTGTAGTGGTTGAAAAAATATATATATATATATATATATATATAATAAATAAATAATGATAAAGGGGTTTGTTAGAAGTGGTACCAAAGCTCTCAGGTTCAACACTTGGACCTAATGGTCTCTAATTTTAAAGGAATGAACAAATTTCAAGAGAATAACCATCTTTGACCAACTCTCAGAGATGTAGAAATGTGAAATGCAATTAGGTGAGTAATCATCGTGGTCTAATTCACCAATGATAAACTACAAATTATAAACTGAATAAGTTACAAGTGTTATGAACCCAGCTCACAAAATAGAAGAAAAGATAGATCAATGACTTAGAAATTAGCCTCTTCGAGGGGACAACCTCGTTTACATTACATAAATGAATAATTATTGGATGATTCAAATTAAAAAAACCCCTTTCTATATATAGGATTCCAAGGGGTCATAATATAATCCTATATGACATAACAATAATAATGTAATGGCACAACAATAACAATAGTGGGCTTCTATGGGACACAATAATAACAATATGGAGACTACACGGGCACAAAAATAACAATAAGGGGGCTACACTAGTATTATGGGGATCTAACATGCCCCTCTCCTTCAAAAAAGTGTTGTCCTCAATTCTTGAGTACTTTTGGATGCTTCTGTATAAAATTCTCATCCTCCCATGTTGAATCTTCAACGGGCCAGTTATAACACTTGATGAGATATTTTGAAATTGGTCGATTTCCCAGCTGTCGAGTTCTTGTTTCCATGACTTCTTCAAGTTCCAATATGATTTTCCTTCCTCATAAAGTTCTCACAATATTGTTTGAACTGTGAGCTTATCACCTATAAACTTCTTTGGGCATGAAACATGGAAAATTGGGTTCATTCGGGAAGATGCAGGAAGCTCCAATTTGTATTCCATAGTACCAATATTTTGCAACACTTTGTAAGGACCATAATAGTTTGGTGATAATTTATTATCCTTCTTAGCTTGCTTGAGGGATATTTTTTTGTATGGTTTTAGCCGTAAAAATACCCATTCGCCTACAAAACAACTACTTTCATTGAGATGTTGATATGCATGTTGTTTCATTCGATCATGCGCCAAAGTGAGATTATCCTTTATAGTTGGAGAACTTGTTGTTGATGCTCGATGTGATCTTCCACTGCTTGAACCTTATAATTGTCTCTTAAATATGATGTGATGATGATAGATGATAGCCATAAAGTGCCATAAATGGGGTCCTTTTTGTTGCAGTATGGAGGGAAGTGTTATACCATCATTCAGCCAGAGGTAGCCACTTTACCCACTATGTTTTTTAATCAAATAAAAAGCAACTAAGATATCCTTCCAAACATTTTTTTACTATCTTAGTTTTCCCATCAGATTGAGGCTAATATGATGATCTATGAGCTAATTGAGTACCCAAACAAGAAAATAATTATGTCCAAAAATTTCATGTAAAAATGGGATCTCTATCTCTTACAATAATAATTGGGTTTCCATGTAGCTTTTGAATTGTTTCCATAAATGCAGTAGCGAATGTATTTCTTTTAAATGGATGAGATAATGCACAAAAGTGTGCATTCTTGGTAAGTCTATCAACTATTACAATGATGACAATATTTCCTTCAGACTTGGGTAAACCTATGATAAAATCCATTGAAACCTCCTCCCAACGTTGAGTTGGAATGGATAAAGGTTGTAATAGACTCAGGGTCTTAATTGTCTCAAACTTATTTTGTTGGCAAACCAAACATTCTGCCACAAAATTTTGAATATCAAATTTAAGGCCATCCCAGAAAAATTCCTTCTTAACCTTGTGGTAAGTGTTTAAAAATATTGAGTGCCCTCCTAAGGTAGAGGTATGTAGTTCCAAAAGAATCTTTTGATCGAGTTGGGAATTCTTACAAAGATATAAGTGATCTTTGTACTATAATGAATCGTTTTTCTAGCTAAATGTTTCATATGTATTGGGATATTGTTGCAAGTTTTGAATGAGTGTCCATGCCTCTTCATCATTCCTCCATTCAACCCTTTCTTTGGTTATCCATTTAGGTTGGATAATAGAAATGGCACAAAACAATGCTTCCACATCCTCATCCTTTCTTGAGAGTGCATCTGCAACAACATTTTGCTTCCCTTTTTTGTAGATGATTTCAAATTCATAACCCAACATCTTTGTGACCCACTTTTTTTGCTCTTATTAAGATAATTGTTGTTCCAAAAATTATTTAAGACTATCATGATATGTTTTTACCTTGCAGTGTCTTCCCATTAGGTAAGGTCGTCATTGATTTAGTGCATGTAGTATTGGCAACATTGTTAGAAAAATTATATATTACAGAGCAATGCAACACATAAAATATGCGGAAAATAAAAGAACACAAAACACATAAAACTAGAGAGACACAGATATACGTGGTTCACCCAGTTTGGGCTACGTCCACCTTGAACAACCAGTCCTTCCTTTCTATTATCCAGCAAAAATGAAGAGACAAAACCTACAGAAGATCCACTGTAATATCCTTTGTTCTCTCTCACATTCTCCCCCTCTGTTTCTCACTCTGAGGAT
This sequence comes from Pinus albicaulis, assembly GCA_034641835.2. Classification (NCBI taxonomy): domain Eukaryota; kingdom Viridiplantae; phylum Streptophyta; class Pinopsida; order Pinales; family Pinaceae; genus Pinus; species Pinus albicaulis. The sequence goes on from CM076577.1 coordinate 1,196,250,519, forward strand.
ACACATACCATGCACAACCGCAATACAATGCCCTCATAAAAAGTGAGGGGTTGCCTTCTAGGGTAAAAAACCCTAATCTAAACATAACTTTTACCGTCAGATCATTTTCCTAATGAACGGCCCAGATTGACTAGAAATTACTATACTTTTACAAGGCAATTTTACATTTGTTTTTAGCTTCGGGGGCGCTGCCCCTGAACCCCCTGGACCCCCCATGGCAGCGATTAATTACGGGCAGTGTTGCCGCCCCTTTTAAAGTACAGGGGTCCAATGTTGTGATACAAAGTAAAAAAGATAATCAGGCTCCACACCCAACAATCTCCCACTTGGAGACTGATTGTAGCAACTCCACCGTTGCTTCATTTGTTGGAAAATGACTCCTCTTTGGACCTGGTTGTTTCTCATCTTCATCGTCATCCTTGAAGACCAATTGAAATTGAGCATGTTCTCAGTTTCTCCCTGGCTACAACTTTTGTTAGCATATCTGCAGGATTCTGGCTAGTGTGTATCTTTTCCATCTTCAACTCTCCATCTTCCAATACTAACCATATGAAATGGTACTTGAGATGTATGTGTTTAGTCCTGGAATGAAATGTTGAGTTCTTTGCAAGATCAATAGCACTTTGGCTATCACTGTATAGTGTGCCCATATCATGCTTCTTACCCAATTCATCCATAAACCTTTGTAACCAAATCATTTCTTTACTAGCCTCTGTAGCAAAAACATATTCTTCTTTCGTTGTTGAAAGTGAAACAACACTATGCATTTTCGAAACCCAACTAACAGTTGTTCCACCTACAGTAAATACATAACCTATAGTGTTCATCTTGTTATCTCTATCACTTGCCATATCTGCATCAAAATATCCCTGTAGAGAAATGTTTGAACCACCAAAGCATAATGCTTGATTTGTGGTACCTCTCAAATACCTAATAATCCATTTCACTACCATCCAATGTTCTTTTCTTGGATTGTTCATGTATCCGCTAACAACTCCCATTGCATGTGCAATCTTAGGCCTTGTGCATACCATTACATACATTAAGCTTCCAACTGCTAATGCATATGTAACTTTAGACATATAATCCATTTCTTCTTGGTTATTGGGGAACATATCCTTACTAAGTTTGAAATGACTAGCCAAAGGTGTACTAACTAGTTTTGCATTCTACATATTAAATCTTTCCATCAAATTTTGTATGTACTCATTCTGAGACAATGTTAATTTGTTATTTTTCTTGTCTCTAGTTATTCTCATTGCAAGGGTTTGTTTTGCAGCTCCAAAATCCTTCATTGCAAATGAATTTTCCAATTTTCCTTTGAGCATATTTATTTCCTGCATGTTAGACCCTATAACAAGCATGTCCTCTATATACAATAACAATATAATATCACATATAATTTTCTTTAGATAAACACAATCATCGTAGTAACATCTAGTATAACCTTGTTCAGACATAAACTTGTCAAATTTTAGATACCACTGCCTTGGAGCCTATTTTAAGCCATACAAGCTCTTCTTTAACCTGCACACCAATTTTTCTTCCCCTTTGACCTCATATCCTTTTGGTTGCTGCATGTATATCTCTTCCTCCAAATCTCCATGGAGAAATGTTTTCTTTACATCTAACTGTTCAAGATGTAAATCTTCCGCTGCTACAAGAATTAAGATATTTCTAATTGAATTCATCTTAACAACAAGAGAAAATATTTCATCAAAATCAATACCTTTCTTTTGTGCAAACCCATTCACCACAAGTTTAGCTTTGTACCTCTGTTTTCCTCCATCTTCTTCCTTCAGCCTGTAAACCCATTTATTCTGCAATGTAGTTTTACCTACAGGAAACTTGACTAAGGCCCAAGTCTAGTTATGCATTAAGGAGTCCATCTCTTCTTCCATGGATATCTCCACTTCTTCCTACTTTCAACTCGCATTTCTTCTTCATAACATTCAGTTCACCATAACCACAATAATAAATACAGGAAGGAGAGTATCGTTCAGGGGGTCTACTTATCCTAGTAGATCTTCTAACACCACTTTCAGGTGTTTGAGGTGCATGTTGCTGTTGTGGTGGTTGCTGTTGTTATGGTTGTTGATTATTATTATTTTCGGGCACCTTTACCTTTTCTGTGATCTCATCAAGAACTGTGTATTCTTTGTTTTCTTGTTCTTGTTTCTTTTCCTGCAACTGATTCTTATACAAGACATTTTCATTGAATATTACATTCCCGTCTCTAATGATTTTTATATTCATAATCCTATGTTTATATCCAAAATCATTAGCACCATATCCACAAAGGTAACATTTCTTTGATTTTTCCTCAAGCTGTTCTTTTCTTTATTAATATGGAAAAATGCCTCACAGCCAAAAGGCTTTAAAAAAGAGTAGTTTACCTTTTTACCTGTCCATGCTTCCTCTGGAATACCACCATCCAAGGAACTTGAAGGCCCTCTATTTATTAGATAAACAACAGTATCTACAACATCTTCCCAAAATTGTAAAGGCAATCGTACATGCAATATCATGCACCTTGCACGCTCCATGATTGTTCTGTTCATCCTTTATGACACACCATTTTCAGGTGTTCTTAGAACTCGCCTTCTATGAATTCCATGCTCCGGTCAGCATCTATCAAACTCTTTATTATAATATTCACCTCCATTGTCCGATCCGTACACTTCAACTTCTTTCATGTCTCAATCTCAACCAAAGCTTTCCATTTCTTGAAAGTTAATAAATACATTAGATTTATTCTAATACAATAAATCCATGTTTTTCTAGTTGCATCATCAATAAAGTAAACATAATAACTAGAGCCACCGAGATGATACTCCGGAGCAGTCCCCATACATCTGTATGCACAAGCTCTAATTTTTCGCTCTTCTTTTCTTTCCCAACTCTAAGAAATCTGACTCTCTTCTGTTTTCCATAAATACAATTCTCATAGAAATCCAAATTAACATTCTTCAAACCCGACAACAAATTTCTTGAATGAAGAATCTTCATCCCCTTCTCACTCATGTGTTTGAGCCTATGATGCCATAATTCTGCATCTACTCCTTTGGAAGTTAAAGCATTAACAAAGTTATAAATACCATTGCATAAATAAAATGTACCAACATTTTCACCTTTTGCTATTACCAGCGCTCCTTTGGTGACCTTCCAAGTTTTATCTATGAAAGTTGTCACACAACCTTCACTGCCTAACTGCCCTGTTGAAATTAGATTTTTCTTCAGATCTGGAACATGCCTTACCTCCTTTAGTAGCCATTAGTTTCCATTCTGTTGTTTTACAAGAACTTTACCCATTCCAAAAATTTTACAGGGTTTATCATCACCCAAATGGACTTGTCCAAAATCTCCTTGAACATAGTCATGAAAATATTTCTTATCAGGTGTGGCATGGAATGAAGCCCCTGAATCTACAACCCAAGAATCAGTAACATTTTCGAAAGAAAGAATCAAAGCATCTTGTAACACATCACCTGTCACATTTGCTTCATGATTGTTTTCTTGTTGTGTGTCTCCTTCTTTTCCCTTCCGAGATCTATAGTCTTTCTTTAGGTGTCCTTTCTTTCCGCAATTCCAGCACACTATTCCTGATCTAGACTTGGATCTTCCTTTCCTTGATTTACTGCAATATCCCGAGCTCTTTCCTCTTTCCATTCTTCTTCCCCTAGACTATGCACTCAAAGCATTACCCGATGTCTCACTGGAGCTTTTCTGTCGCATTTCCTCGCTAAGGATAGCACCAACAACATCATCAAACTTTAAAGTACTAGATCCAGAGACAGAGTTACTAATGGCCATTACTAAATCATTCCAACTCTCTGGAAATGAGCACAAGAATAACAGAGCTCTAACTTCATCATCAAAGTTTACCGCTACAAAACTTAACTAACTGGTAACTGTATTAAATTCATTTAAATGGTATGCAACAGATCCACCTTCTGACATCTTCATATTATATTCATAAGAAATACCTTGTTTGAGGCCGAGGGTTTTTCATATAGTTTCGCCAACGTCTGCATTAAACCCTCTGTTGTTTTTTCCTTCGAAATATTGAAGGCAACTGACGCCACAAGACACAACTGTACTGCTCTAAGTGCCTTTCTACCGAGAATGTTCCATTCCGTGTTTGTCATGGCCGTCGACTTCTTTGTTTTTCCACTCAATGGTAGGTACAGATCTTTCTAATACAGATAATCTTCCATCTGCATCTTCCACAGCGGAAAGTTTTGGCCGTTAAATTTCTCGACCCTAAACTTACCATCTTCCGCCATTGCTCCCACTCAAACCAGGAACCCTTCTTTCCTGCGAGTTTATCAGCCAAATATAACTTGGCTCTGATACCAGTTGTTAAAAAAAATAATATATTACAGAGCAATGCAACACATAAAATATGCAGAAAATAAAAGCACAAAAATCACATAAAACTAGAGAGACACAGATATACGTGGTTCACCCAGTTTGGGCTACGTCCACCCCAAACAGCCAGTCCTTCCTTTCTATTATCCAGCAAAAATGAAGAGACAAAACCTACAGCAAATCCGTTGTAATATCCTCTGTTCTCTCTCACAGACTCCCTCTCTGTTTCTCACTCCGAGGATACACATACCATGCATAGCCACAATACAATGCCCTCATAAAAAGTGAGGGGTTGCCTTCTAGGGAAAAAAACCCTAATATAAACATAAATTTTACCGTCAGATCATTTGCCTAATGAACGACCCAGATTGACTAGAAATTACTATACTTTTACAAGCCAATTTTACATATTTTTTTAGCTTCGGGGGTGTTGCCCCCGAACCCCCGCCAGGGGGGGGCTCCGAAAAGCGTTGTCGCCCCCCCATGGACCCCCCACGGCAGTGATTAATTATAGGGGGCGTTGCTGCCCCTTTTAAGGTACAGGGGTCCAATGTTGTGATACAAAGTAAACAAGGTAATTAGGCTCCACACCCAACAAACATGTCCTTATCATAAATACGTTTCTGTAAATAATTTCCTTTGATTGGACGAATTTCAAAATAAATGGGTCTTCCTTCTTGCATTAAAACCACACCAATTCCATTTCCTGAGGCATCACATTCGACAATAAAAAAAATTATGAATTTTGGCGTAGCTAATACCAGTGCTTGGAACATTGCCTCCTTAAGATGTTCAAAGGCCTTAGTTGCTTCTGGAGTCCAAGAAAATGCATCTTTATTTAGTAATGATGTTAGAGGTGCAATATCCTCCCATAATTTTTAGCAAACTTGCGATACTACCATGTTAACCCCAGAAATCCTCGAAGATGCTTTATGGTTGTGGGGATTTTCCACTCATTAATGGCTTTAATTTTGTTAGGGTCTACCTTAACACCCTCATGAGATACAATATGACCCAAATATTCCTCCTCCTGTACTCCAAAGAAACATTCAGAGGTTTTTGCATACTCAATAGTTTGAGCACCCTGTCAACATGTTGAACATGATCCTTCCAATACTTGCTATAGATTAGTATATCATCAAAAATACTAACAAAAAATTTCTAAGGAATGGTTTGAAAATGGAATTCATCAAACCTTGAAATGTGCAAGGTGATCAATTAGTAAGGCCAAAAGCCATGACCAAAAATTCATAATGACCCTCATGAGTTCTAAATGTTGTTTTAGAAATGTCTTCAATCTTCATTCTAATTTGATGATATCCAGAACAAAGATGCAGCGTTGTGAAGTAAATTTCTCCATGTAATTCATTAAATAATTCATCAATGACAGGGATGGGAAATTTATCTTTAATAGTGATCTTTTTGAGCTCGCTATAATCTAGACACATACGCCATGATCCATCCTACTTGTGCACTAATGCTACTGAAGAAGACAAATAAATTTGACTAGGTTGAATTATACCAGCCTCTAGCATTTCTGCAACCATATGTTCAATCTCACTCCTTTGAGCATAAAGATATCTGTAAGGCCTGATTTTTGGAGGAACACTTCCTGGAATCAAATGAATAGCATGATCGTGATCACGAATAGGAACACTTACCTTCTATACCATAGATCTTAGCTTCCATTCCTTTCATGCCATCCTTCAACCCATCCATATTAGCTTCCATGTCTACTTTTAAACCATCTATGTCACCTTTTATTTCACTTTTGGTTGTTCTATGTGAGAGCGAAATTTGTTTCACTTGGTCTCATAATTTTGATATATCATGATGCAATTCTTCCTCTTCATGCGTCGTAGTATAGTTTTCTAGGGGATTAATGGGTGTAGAATTATCTTTTGTAGGAATTTTAAAACTCAATATTGATATCTATGCTTCAGTATGCCCTTGGAATAACTTCAAACTGATTTTTCAAACAAAAGTTATGCAATTTTAAAAAAAAATACACATCTTTTTCTTCCTTTTAGGAGCTCTATATTGAAATGGTTGTAACTCTATAATTTAAGATATTAAAGATCTCAAATTTTTTCCTATAGTATCCTTATGAGTCTTCTTTCCAATGCCATAGGTAAGTCCTTATTTGGATTCTTCAAGGCAAAGCTATGTCGAATCTCCCACAATGACCTAATTATGGATTAGTTCAGTAGAGCGAAATTGTACAGCATGCCATATGTCACTGTTTCATCCTTCAGCTCTGAAATTGATATAAAATAAAATGAATTTCATTCCATTTTAGCCACTTTTTACAAAATTTGAATTTGATGCCTGAAATGAAAGTTATGATGATTTTTCCTTGGTCACTTGTTTGAGATGAGATTTTGGATCCTGAAAAAACCCTAACTTCCACAGAACATATCTTTGAAAATATTGCGAACCAAGGTCTGAAATTTTGGCGCAAGGTTCATCTGGCTCAACTGGATTTTTTTATCACCTTCTAAAGCTTCGTAGAAACAAATTTATAGGGAAAATTCCATGATGACTTGTTTGTAGCAGCAAAACCCTAGAATCCAAATCTATGATACCAAATTTTATTAACCCAGCTCACAAAATAGAAGAAAATATAGATCAACGACTTAGAAATTGGCCTCTTTGAGGGGGAAACCTCCTTTACATTACATAAATAAACAATTCTTAGATGATTCAAATGAAAAAACCTCCTTTAAATTACATAAATAAATAGTTCTTGGATGATTCAAATGACAAAACCTCCTTTCTATATATAGGAGTCCAAGGAGTCATAATATAATCCTAGCTTACATAACAATAATAATGTAAGGGCACAAAAATAACAATAGTGGGCTTCTATGGGTCACAATAATAATAATATGGGGACTACATGGGAACAACACTAACAATAAGGAAGGTACACTAGTATTATGGGGACCTAACAACAAGAGGTACAAAGTATGTCCATGGATTTTTCCAAGTTGCAGTCACTATGTGAGGATGAGATCCTTAGCCATACATTGATGTGCATAATGAATTTCATGTATATTATAATTGAGTTGAAATTATGCTAGGGAGGTATGAGGTATGATGTGTGACATGGTTTCTCCCACAACTTAGACATGGTTGTTGGTATTATTCTTGTGTATGGCCTAGATGATGTTAGTTTAGAAGTGGGTGGAATAGAAGATATAATGAAATCCATGTCAGGAATTAGTCACAAAACGAACATTCAACCTTGTATGTTGGAGTAGGGTCTCCCAAAGGCTATGAATTTTTTCCATTTTTGTATTGTTTAGTGTAACAGAGGGGATTTGGGGTGGATCAAAGCCCCTAATTCATTGTAAATGGGTCAAGGGTAGACCAAGAGTTCGCAAACCACGGTTTGTGGACCATTGGATGCATAGGCTAAATTGCTATAAATAGATGAACATTTTTTGAGTCATAAAGTTGGAATGAATAGAGATTAATGCAAAGTATGAACTGTTAGATCTTTGGTAGGGTTGTTTGGTTTAGGAATCCTGCTGGCTGTGTGCAGACCCTACTGGCTGTGTGTTCAAGTGGTAATTTGGGGAATGTAAGAGGATTTTTGAGTAATGATATAGACGTGCGAAAGTATTGTATATATCTAATGTTATCTATATCTGTCATGTTATGGTTGATGTAGACTTAAGTTATACGATGATGTATCTATTAGTAAGCTGAAAATTGTCTGTTTTATGGTAAATGTATCTGTGATCTGTTAATCCACTGCAAATATTCTATTCTGTGATTATAGCTAATAGTACGCATGTGGATGCGAGCCTGTTTTTAGATCTGATAAGATGTATTCTGGTTATTTATTGAAACTCCTTCGAATGAACTCTAGCTGTATTGATCTGATAGCTACGGACCGACTGACTTACCTTCTCTCCCAGGGTGCGGAAACCTAGTTCCAACACCCTCCCATACTGCTTCGGGTGAGACTTTGGCATGTGCAAGAAGGTCACTACCGAAAGGGACAGTAGTATAGGGGTTTGTTAGCAAACCTTAGCCTCCAAACCTAGGTCAGGATCCCTCGAGCCAAAAAATGGTTCTGTTGCTGGGACCGGGAGCATTTTGAGAGAGATCAGGTAATGCCAAGGTCATATTGGAAACCTGAAAGAAAATAAATTGATGAATGGTTTGAAAATCAAGTTTAGAAATTCACAATAAAAGAAAACCGCAGTAAGAAGTTGACCACCAAAGAGTGGAAGAATAAGTATATTTTCATAGAGATCTACGAGTTCTTCTTTGTAACAATTGTAATCAAGCTCCAGGAGTGGCTCGCAAGGCTGGTCAAATTTCAGAAGTGTTGGAAAGATGAGCGGGTCACATAATGGACCCCAGAATGGATCCTTGAGCTAGAAGAGACCGACAACACCATCACTCGCATGGTAGATCACTGGGTGGACAATGTGATAGGAGGATTTGTGACTGAATTTGTTTGTATCCTATTCAAAAGCGGAGCGGAGGTTCTTCAAGGGTTTCCGGGGTAAGTTTTTGAAAAATTTTCCATTACTGATTAAGATCTTGTTGTGTGAAAAAAATCATTTTTTGTAGCCATACGAAGTGAATGAGCTCCGACCAGAGCGAGGGCACAACACGCAATGGTAAGTACTACGGAACTAACCAAGAGGGGGACTGATCTATCTACAGTCTAGTAATAAATTTCACTACGCATAACCCTCCATCGACACCACTGTCAAGCCCTCATAGGGGGTAAAAACTCACCTCCACCCCCACTAGAAGATGATATGGTTGCGCACATTAAGCTACCTACTTTCAAAGGCATGGGTGATGAGGACATGGATCGATTTTTGTTTTTCACAAGATCGCTATGGACTGCGCAGAACATAGTAAGAAATGCATTAAAATAGGCACAATTATCCCTTGCTTTTGAAGGTAGAGCCTTGGACTGGTACATGGGATACATTGACCAACATGCGAATGCGACTATTGAGGAAATTAAGAATGCATTAAAACAACAGTTCAAGAAACCTAATTCCTACTCTCAGATATTAACTGACTTGAAAGACCTCAAGCAAGGACCATCTGATTCTGTATGGGAAGTAGATCAGCAATTAAAGAAAGTGATTAGAGAAGGAGGATTCCATTATGATGACAGGAAACACATGGAGTGGTTCATTGCTATGTTGTTTCCCCACCTGCGTGTACCTATGGGTCACCAAGCCATTGAAACACAGGAGAAGGCCTTGGAGGTTGCCATGAAACTAGAAATTGTGCCAAGAGATGATACCCAGTTATGAGTATAGAAGATACAAGGCCAGCTAGAAAAAATGCACATGGAGATTCAAAATCTACGCAAGGAGCGAGGGACAGAGGCCAGCCCCGAAAGATGGTGCATACGATGCAGGGTGAATGGCCACACCAAAGATAATTGTCTACTACTTGCAGACTACATCCAGGCTAGGGGACCCAGCCCGCTGCGCCCTAGGGAAGCTGTGGGACTAAGTGGGTCGATGCTATGGTGCGATGATAGTCGCGTTACTAGGCTACACGATACCAACCACTTCCCCCGCCTTGCCGCATATATCCCCAAAGTAAAATGGAAGTGGTGTAGGCTTTGTAGGTATGTAGGACATGATGAACAGAACTGCCAAACGTATGATCTGATGATCGACTAGGGAAACCTATATAGGGTATAGTCGGACCCCTCATCACCTAGATCCCCCGCAGGTATAGGAGGATTTCCAGCCAGGGGCAGGGGAGGGGGACAAGGAGGAAGCGCAAGAAAGGGTAGAGGCCAATTAATCTGATATAATTGTGGGGAAATAGGTCACTTTGAAAGGGAATGCATGAACCCAACTCGGCAATCTTGCATATATTGCAGACAGTTGGACCATGTGATCGAGGACTGCTCAATTCTGATGGCCAAGGTACAGGAAAAGTAGCAGACTCCTACACATAATGTACAATGGGTGAAGGTGAAACCTTCTGAAGAGGAACCGAGCATTAATGTAATAACACGTAACGGTATGGCCACTGGAGGGTCTGAGGAAAGAGCTGAGACAAAGTCTCTGATCTGTAAAGAAAATACTAAACTAGAAGCTATGGGCTTCCAAAAGGAGAAGGAGACCTCTGTCGCAGCTCAACAAGACTGTGCTCAAAACGAGACATTGGCTCCAAACAATGGAATCAAAGATGAGGTCAAACCATTCTTGCAAGCGTGCATGAAGCTGCTACGCAATTAGCAGGCTGTAGAAAACCTCCAAGCCTTACTCAATGGTTGTGCAGGGAAAGCAGACCCAGTCACAAATATTAAGGATGTGCACAAACTTTATGAGCAGAAGAGACACACTGGCCGTGAAATTTGATTAACTGCACAGATTGGTGATTATGAGATGGACCAGGTAATTATAGACCTAGGATCATATGTGAATGTACTACCTAAGAAGACTTGTCTATGAATGGGAGAACTTAAATTATAATGGCCTACTCTCCAACTGTACATAGCTAATCAACAAAAGATCTTACCATTGGGGAGATTGCCAAATATGGTCATAGATATAGCCGGGGCTAAGGTATGAGCTGAATTTGAAGTCATTCAGATTATAGAAGATGTGGACCCTTACCCAGCACTCCTGGAATTGGATTGGGCCATTGACATGGGTGGAATTATCAACTTGAAGAAACGAAGCATGGTGTTTGAAAGAGAGGGAACTCGAGTGATCGTACCACTAGACCCTGTAGAAGGAGAAAAGTACACCGAGCCAGCATGTGAGGAAGACGGGATGGATCACATCTATAAGCTAGTTGTGAAGGAAGAACACTGGATCAACCCTATAGCTGACAGTATGCCTTGGTGGGAGAAGGACAACGAAAGCGTGTTTGAGTCCGACGAAGAATTAGAAGATTGGAAAAACCGACTGCAGGAAATATCTACACTGTGCTGCCTACAAATCACCAGGGAATTCCATTATATATCTTTTGAGGTAAGATAATTACCTCGCTTTGATGGCTCTGGTAATATAAAGGAATTTTTGCAAACCTTCGAAGTTGAGGTTCCCAGAGAACGAAGGCTATGGGCTCTTAAACGGGCTATGCACGCAAAACCTGCAAAATGGTGGGACACACATAAGGGGGAATTCTGAAAATGTGAGGAATGCTAGGATATGATGGTACTACGGTTTGAACCTCTGACCGATGTGCGCATCGAGAGATTCTAGGGCCCAGGAAATCTGCGCGAACACTTGTTTGCTTGGATGGAGCGATGGTGCGGTCATACTACAGAAGAATGGGTTCACTTGTTTATTCATGCCTTGGGACCAATTCCCGCTACCTGGTATCTTGATGCGGAGTTACGCTAATGCACCCGCCAGTGGACAACCATAAGAGACGAATTCTTAGGGACATTTGGGTTAACGGGAGGATTGGAGGTGCTTGAGGAAGCTCTGTAGACTCTTGAAACTGCTGTGATTGGTGAATCCAGCCCCGACACAGTAAAAGGAGGATCCACATGTGAAACACAGATCCAGGATAATGTCGAGCTCCACAAGGCCACCATGGAATATTGCGACGTAGATTTGCACAAAGTCCTAATCACAGCATCAGGGGAGGAATGCACAGTTGTGGGACCTCTGATACATAATATGACCCGTACAAGACCAATCAAACCATGAAGCATTAACGTCAATACGGAAGTACCACCCAAGCGGGTTATGATTGGGAACTACTGGGGTGATGGGACAACAAGCAAGATTGCAGAGCTAATCATGGAGTATCCAGATAAGTGTTCAGGACCTAAGAAGGTCACAGGGAACTTGGGTGGTATGCACATCACTCTCAACTCCAATGCGCGGCTGGAAGAACAGTGGCCTTATCATACGCAGAGGGTGAGTGAGGAGATTGGTACTACACTCATCGCACCAGTCACACAGGTAAAGAGCACGACTATGAAGCTGCTGTGTGGGATCTTGGGACATATGGGCTGCTATAAAAAATCCATTCAGGGATATGCATTGATCACTAAACTTTTGAAAACACTGCTTAAGCATGATATCTCATTCAATTGGGATGACATGTGCCAAAAGAGCTTGGAACAATTCAGGAACAGGATGGTCGTTGCACCTATTCTCAATTCCCCCGATCAGGTGATGATATTTCAGAAGGACACTTCAAGAATCGCCCGAGAAGTAGGTAGTACGCAGCTTGGCACCAGGGATAGTAATCACACAATCACATGTACTAGTCATACAATCTCGTGCGTGAAATGAAATTATGCCACCACGGAGAGGGAAGGGTCGGCCCTGAACTATGAGATATAGAAGTATCAGCGCCCTCTGTTAGGATGCCACTATAAGATAATTACAGATTATTGGGTTTTATAACACCTAAGGAATATGACTGTGTTAGGGGGGGGAAGTCTACAGGTGGCTACTATTCAGAAATGTGATGTTGAATTCATTGTCAAGAGAGGAAAGTTGAGTACGGAGCAAGATCACTTGTCCCGAATTTAAACGGGTGAGAAAGGATTGCCTGATAAACAGTTGTTCGCCAATAGGGTTTTGGATGTGTGTTTTACCAAGATCTCTCAGTTCATGACCACAAGCATAGTATCTGCCGAATATTCGGTACGACAAAAGAAGGAGTTGGTGCATTGAGCGGGTCACTACGTAGGTAAGACGACGGTGCGAGAGGTCTTGAAGGCTGGGCTATGGCAACACAGAATTTCAATTGGAAGGAATCCCAGCAAAGTGAAGCTGGTGCGCTGGGAATGCGGGAGGATTGCTCGAATCATAGGAGTATGTTGGGATCACAGATGTACGCTAAGCAGACCCTAGGTGCGAAAACTAGCCATTGAAACAATCAAATCGGGTAAAAACAACAAATTACCGTTGGATGGAGCAGACGGTCACATTTAATGTGATGATTTTGGGATATTTTTTACCGTTTACTTGATGGTAAGTCTCGTGCGAATTCTACCCTACTGTTGGATGGTACCCAAGGATATAAAATAAGTGATATAGATCAGACACAGGTTCTGTATTTCTCAAAGAGCTTGTACTTAGCCTGGTTATCCTGGACGAGGTTGTGCTATAAGAAATTTTGTGCCGCTAGCATCTCGTTCATGTCTGAGCAGCCTGCCCCCTTTGATAGTAGCAACCCTGAGTTCATATTTTGCACCAAAATGACAGCCACGAACCCTGCTGAACTCTCGGAGCCAGTAACCTCAGTAGACCATGACACTAAGGAAGTGGTGGAGGTCGAATCTGAAGTCAAATAAATCCTCTCCACACCTAGCCCTACCACCAGGAAAGGAAAATAAAAATATCAGGGCTCAGGTAAGCCCCCGAAGCCTAAGAAATGGACCACGGGAAAGCCCCGTACATCCCCACGAAACATGAAATCCCCGAGGGCTACGCAGGAGGAGACCCAACCCGCCAAGCCAATCAACTTGCTGCCCCCCTTCACGCGACCACACAGGGCATCAACGTGCATGCCAAAGAACCTCAATGGCTTGATCACCTACCTGCAGATGCCACTGACCCCGGAGGAGGTCCCCATCATAGGTGAACCTTTTGGTCGCCTTCATGAAGTTAAGTTCGACGATCATGATTTGGCCAATTTTGAGGCCTTCCCTGAGCTCACACCTGAATTATACCTTGATACAGTTCATGGTTTCGATGGGTTCAAATTTGTCCCCCAATGTTGGGTACGTGGTTTGGCGGGATTTAGGCTCCTAAATCTTCTTAGGATGCCCCACTTTGGACACTACAATGTAACAAACCGGCTCGCACAACAATTGCTCGTGCTAATTCATGACGGATGTTTATGGATCTAGGACAGGATCCCCATTGACAATGCGCTCATGCATCAGATTATTGGTCTCCCCATGAGCGGCCCGAACCCCCTGGAGCACGTGGGTAATAAATATGAGGTGGAGACAGCTGAGATCGTGTGCCAAAAGTATCATGTGGACCGTAATACTTGGGGATTTATCATAAATACCATCAGTGACCAAGGTACGTAGATGGGCACCATGCTGTTAGCATGTAAAATGATGAGGAAGTGTCAGGTCACCTCTGATCCAGCCTATGTCATTTGGTTAGACGGCCAATGTGCGAAAGGTGTGTGTTTTAACTGGGCATAGTTTTTGTGCGATGAGTTTCTAATCAACGTTCGTGAGTCCCAGGAGCAGGGCCACCCCTTTATTTCTTATAGCAGTGGTTGCCTGGGAAGCTCCCGCAAAGTCTGTCCTCCCTAAGATTAACCCTGACATGTGAAAAGGGGCTCACTATGCACACTTATGGGATTCCACAGATCTGCAACGGCTCAAGGACAACCAAGTGTTTTGGGTCCTCTTTCAGAGTAGCGTGGCAGCAGCTATAAATTCCCAACCATGGTTGTCCCCTGCCGTGTACGACAGATACAAGGGCATTACCACATTTTAGGTTACTCTGCACAATGTTTAGATCAGAGTGCACAAAGAAAAAGCCTATATTTTTCTCCCTTACATGGCGATGGACGAAGAAATCGACAACGTCATTGTGCTCTAGCCCCTTAACTGGAAAATTGGCTTCAAAACTAGTACGAAGGGTGTTGGAAGCACCAACACATCCCAAGTCAAACCCCCTATCTTTGTCCTAGATATCAGAGGTATGCCCAAGAGTACCATACAAGACACCAGTGTGTCCACCCAAAAGGATGCGCAGCAGCAGAAGGACGTCGAGGTGGAGACCCAAACAGACTCACAGATCGATTTGGGTACAAAAGGTCTAGAGACAGGCAGATTTTCCTCCCCCTGCAGCACGAAGCACACAAGTGATCCGGTCAGAATGCCCCGCAAAAAGAAGCGACCTCAGCGAGCGGAAGGGGATGAAACAACCACATTAACTGACGAAGACCTAGAAAAAATCGCTGATGAAGTCACTCTGGCCACAGAGGATAGATGGGCCGCCATCGAAGAACAATAATGGGTAGCGGTCGACACAATTCAAGATGAACTGCGAGTGCTACAATTAAGGACAGACACGTTGCAGCTTAGTGCGACCCCGGTATGCCCACCCTCCACCGTCAGTAGTGCAACACTAGTTATAGATGATAGTTCTCTCCCTAGCGCAGATATGTTGCTCAATCCACCCGACATGGGACTTTAAATCCAGGCCATTACAACAGTCCAGCTGAACTTAGCTCGGCTCCCCCATGAGGCCTTGAAGGGTCTCCACACTGTTGTATTTCAGGAAATCCACCAACAAGACCAACAAGTGCACCAACATCTCAGCAAGGCTGAAGAAGCCATCCTTGAAAAGCATGCTGAGGTGTGCCTCGCCACCGCAAAGCATGCAGAACTCGAAGACACGATTAACTGACTTTGTGCAAATATTCCCATAGAGATCCTGGCATCAGCCACCCCTCAGGAAAAATTATAAAAACTGGTCGCAGAACTCAATGCCTCCCGGGATGAAGTTCAAGTTTTCAAGACATGCATGGAGCAGCAAATCGCAGATCTGCAGGCTCAGTTACAGCCTAAAACACCTCCGGAGGTCTGGGCCCAATGAACTGAACTGGTCACCACAGCTACGAATGTCATCACAGGGAAAATCATGTAGGGAGCCCAACTACTAGAGACCTCCATGCAGCTATGGATTAAGGTCCAACGTGATCCAATATTGTGAGGGATAAACCAAGATCTACGACAAAAAGAAGAAGATTTTGAGACAATCAAAGCCACCTTTCCCACTCTGGTACCTGCTCAGTGCTTGCAATGACTGCGCACCAGCCAAGTGCTCCAAGAAGATATTAATGACCTTCAACAAAAGAAGAAAATCCTTGGCAACTGACTGAAGCTATGGGCTGATGAAGCTATTAAACTTTCACAGGATGCGTATGTTTCTATCAAGCAGCTAAACCAAACTTTGGAAAGTGTCCCTTCCACGACTGAAGGACCGTTGTCTAAGAATTTGGTCGACATTGCACAGCATGCATATGTCCAAAGCAAAGGCATCCTACCTCTGTTAACTGAGGTGATCATATTATTGCAAGCATGGGTTGAAGCCCCACCAGTACAGTGACTCGAGATGAGTCACAAGATTGTGTTGGGGGACTGTTGGAGCAGGGTCTCCTAGAGGCTATAAATTTTGTTCATTTTTGTATTTTTTAGTCTAACGCAGGGGTTTTGGGGTGGATCAAAGCCCCTAATGCATTTTAAATGGGTCAAGGGTAGACCAAGAGTCTGCAAACCATAGTTTGCGAACCATTGGATGCGTAGGCTAAATTGCTATAAATAGATGAACCTTTTTTTAGTCATAAAGTAGGAATGAGTAGAGATTGATGCGAAGTACGAACTATTACATCTATGGTAGGGTGTTTTGAGTTAGGACTCATGCTGGTTATGTGCACGGAGATCCTATATCTTATTGTGTGTGAACCCTGCTAGCTGTGTGCGCAAGTGGTAATTTGGGGAATGTAAGAGGATTTTTGAGTAATGATATAGACATGCGGAATTATTGTGGATATATGATGTTATCTGTATCTTTCATGTTATGGTTGATGTGGACTTCAGTTATATGATGATGTATCTTTTAGTAAGCTACGAACTGTCTATGTTATGGTAAATGTATCTATGATTTGTTAATCCACTGCAAATATTCTATTCTATGATTATAGCTAATAGTACGCACATGGATGCGAGCCTGTTGTTAGATCAGATAAGATGTATTCTGGTTATTTATTGAAACTCCTGTGAATGACCTCTGGCTATATAGATCTGATATCTATGGACCGACTTGACTTACCTTCTCTCTCCCATGGTGTGGAAACCTAGTTCTAGAACCCTCCCATACTGCTTCGGGTGAGACTTTGGCCTGCGCAATAAAGTCATTGCCGAAAGGACCAGTAGTATAGGGTTTTGTCGGCAAACCTTAACCTCTGAACCTGGGTCAGGACCCCTCAAGCCAACACTGCATGTGAAACACTATCAATATTTGTTGGATTTCCTACTTTATGTATTTCAATCTTAATGAAGAGAAATATATACATTTATGTTTAAGAAATAAATATCTCTCAAGGGAAGTAATGGAAACTGAAAAATAACTTCAGTAGGAATGGTACGGAATTGAAGACTCTGAAAATAATAGATAGTGCTAAAGGTAGAGATCTAAGAACCCCCAAATACATTTTTCAATATGATTGTGTGTGTTTATGTGTCATCCATAAAATAGGACAACAATCAGGAAGTGGAAAATCAGGAAGACAATATATGAGAGAGACACATGTACCACCCATTTGTTTCAAATGAATTCATAAGTATTTTAAGGACAAGCTAGCATAAGTATTCAATGCATGCTTGAATACAATGCATGCATCTTCAGTTTGACTAAAGTTTCTTCTATATTCAAAATTTGCTCCAAGGTAAAACAATAAAATACGCTACTCCTCAATCTCCTCAATCAAATTTCCCAGAACCAGCCAAAAGTAGCACTCTATTCTCCAATTAATAATAATAAAATATGCCTAGAAATTTAAAATCCATGATTTCAGGGAGGATCAAATCAAAGAAAAATTGAGAGTTCCTCTTCTTGGACTAGTGAACCTTTGACATCCCTAAATCTCTCCAATGAAAAAGACTCTTGAAATGTGTGTTTTCTTCCATGCTTCTTCATGTTGAAAAAATCCCCCAAATGTATATCTGACAAACCAATGTTCAATAGAATGGAAACAGTTAGTTAGTGGTTATAATCACCTCCTCAATCCAGGGAAATTCTATATCTTTGTTTCAACCTGAAAGTTCTCCAAGTTATAGTATTCCTTCATCTACTCCCAGAAATAGATCATTAATAGAAAATTTTACAATACATATGAGGAAACAACGATGGTTATAGAGTTTATTCACAAAGGTAATAAACTTTCTGGCCAAGAAGACCACAAATTCGATTAAATGTGAATAGTGTTGCCCATTTTTGCTCTCTAGAAACTCTAATAATTGTCTAAACATAAAGGTAAAATTATTGGAGTAATTAGATTACCACACTGGCTTCTAAGGTTCAAAAACCTTCTCTCAAATCTAGAATGTGATTTAGAAATAAAATACCAAAAGAGTCTAGTACACCTCAACAATAGAAGTAGTGTCTACCTCAGGGACCTACAAATGATCTCCAAATATGTCCTCATGAATGTTACATGGATTATGGTTTCTGTGAATAGAAACATGTGAGGTGATGTTTGAAAGTTTCAAAGTAAACCCCTGGTGAGGAACCTAATCCCATGGCCGCAGGCGATCCCACTAGCCCTAGAGTGGGTCTAGCCACAAACGAGACAAGCTATAATATCGATTCCTAGTTAACGAATGGACGGAGATTCGATAGATGACTTACCGGAGGTCCTACGCTGTTGTTGCCGTCGAAAGAGTGGCTGCCTCTCGCTCCTGGTTTGACAGATCACGATCCGCTCGCTTTCACGCTCAGACATCTACACACACACAAGAAACAACGACGATATACAACGTACTATTTCACATTCGTAACTATCAGTCAGTTGAAGAAGACTAAATCAATTGCATTAAATAAACATAACACAATGATGGAACCAACACCATAGTCAAGTATATTAATGAAAGAAAGGAAGAGTACAACCAAGCTTCGACGTTGCAGTCTCCTCCAACAGGGTTCCAATGGCGCGTGTCTCACAAAGGCTCATTGAGAATTCAGACGGGGCTCTCTTTACGGAATTCTCCTTGGTTCTACCTTCTCTATAGCAATTACTTAGCTATAGTACTTATCTCTTCTCCAAGTTCAGCTTCTTGGCTATATGTTCAGTTAGCTTTCATAAAGGGAGAAGGCCTATTTATATAGAGGGAGAGGGAGAGGTTAGGATCCCTATAATCATAGAAGGGAGACCTATCTTCAAGGAGTGTTCCATGGGAGGAGGAAAAAACTACCTAAAGAGGGAGATCCATGGCTCATCAAGTTAACCACTTCTTGTGACTCATCCCTGAGGTGGTTAAAAGGAAACTTACACCTCTATTTGTTATAATACATTCCTAGAATGGGTGGCACAGGAAAGACACAGAGACAGAGTGCCAGGTGGCACGGGCTCTAGTGCAAATATTCCCTATTGGCGCGAGGGGTGAATTGGCTACCCGTGCCAATGCCAAAACATAGGTTTTTGTGGGCTTTTTGAGGAAATGTTCAATAGGAGAAATGATGTCCTTATGCAGAAGGATGCAAAGAAGGTGTTTGTAGAGTATGACATTGCTCACAGGTCATGGGAAAGACCCTCCAATATGTGGGACAAGGGATTGCAGGGATGGTGACAAAATTTTGTGTAACAAATGCCCCCTAAAGCATGAGGTCTAAGAGAGAGGGAGGGGTGAAATGCTTTATGAGAATGCGTTCGACCCAAACAGTGTTGTCGAAAGACTTGAAAGTACAAATACAATTGATAATTCTGATTTAAGGTTTTTAAAAGTTATAAAAGACCATAAGTGGTAAAAAACTATTTACTTTTCACATTTACCTCTTTGTGGAGCAACAGTGGTCCATTTACCTTGTGATCTTGTGGCGACGATTTCGAGAAATATATTGAACCAATCTTGATCCCGTCAATTTTAGGTAAGAGCCGACATCTTTTTCCATCTTTTGAGCTAAATTTTATTACCTTTAATTGTCATTTTGAATCCCTTAGGGGAGGATTTGTTAAAACTAGGGCATTGTGGTTGGCGCGGGTTTCGGGCATGGACCCATGCTAGTCGACCCTTTTTTACACAGGGGTCATGCCCATTGGTGCAACTGTTAGCGAAACAGTCGCGCCAACCACACAACCCAAAATCCACCTAAATTTAAAGAAAAAGCAACCATTTACTTGCAAATTTTGATGCCTAAGGAGACTTACAATTCTCATATGAATGATGTGTGCGGGTACCAAGCAGAAAATATGGTAATTGAGTGGAAAGAGAGAGAACAAAGTGAGGAGGATGAATTGGCCATGGAGAATGAACAATGCATGAATGCCCTCAGAAACTGTGGGCTAAACAAATTCTTCCTGACACCGTGCCTCCGGGCTCAACCCGAATTGCTTCAATATTTGATAAGCATTTGGGACGAGGATTAAGAAAATTTTGTGCTTCGGGATCAGGAGCTTGAACTCGAAGTCTCTGATGTGTATTTCATCACTGGATTTTCACGTAGAGGTGTAGTCCCTATCTTGACTGGTACCCATACTTCCGAGGAAATCATGGGAATGGTAATTGACAGGGTGTGCCGAGGGGCACGAAAAGGAACAAGGAGTGGAAAAGTTGACTTCCAAACTGTCCCTGATATATCACTAAAAGTAGTGTTGCACACTATCACGCAGGCTACAGGATCGCAAGCACTACATGAGGCCATAAAGACACAACTAATCCTTGCCTCAGAGTGTATGAACCTCACTCTTTTCAACTAGGCTGAGGTCGTGACTATCAACATCAAGCGGCAACTCACTAAGTGCAAGAAGACCAAACTAAAGCAGTTTGGGTATGGATCGATTCTGGTATCATTCTTCTTAGAACGACTACCCATATTCCAACGTCAGGAGGTTATTGTCCCAATGCCACCACCCAGAGAGCCACGGATGGCCCGATGGGCCGCACTGATGCCTAGAGCAGGGGGTGGCCAACAGATGTCTTGGAGGCAAGAGTTTTTTTATTGGCTCCGCCGATAACTAATTTTCATGGAAGATTGGCCCTATGCTAGCACAGACTTCACCGGTGATCCCGACCTCCCTCTCCCGGAGGGAGAGAATTGGAACGAAGAGCTAGGTGAGACTCATTTTTTATTTTCATGAGTTTATGATTTTTTGGTATATATGCATGTTCTGACAGTTACTCTTATATGTATGCCGATGTTGGCCTAGAGCATCCTGCAGGTATGTCGCCGACAACGAGGTGAAATCCTCGTGAATTCGATCCTTATGGTGAGGGCAGTGAGGAGGAGATAGTATATAACCTGGAGGGGATCACCCGTGGGATTACAGACTATGCTCGTTTCGATGATGTTCCTCGAGCCTATCATAGGCACACTGTAGGGGTGTCGAGTCGTATCCACCACTTGTTAAGGCGGTTGGTATGGGCGGTGACGTGTTATCATGAGCACCACGCCGATTAGGCACTTAATCTTTTATTTCCACACATTCTTGAGAGACATGTTGTCTCGCGATGTAACTGAAACATACATATATAATTTTTGACGTTATGATGCACACAGTTGCAAACATGCGATATATATGTGTGTGTGTGTGTGTGTGTGTGTGTGTGTGTGTGTGTGTGTGTGTGTGTGTGTGTGTGTGTGTGTGTGTGTGTGTGTGTGTGTGTGTGTGTGTGTGTGTGTGTGTGTGTGTGTGTGTATACATATGTTTCCTTTACATGGATCTTTTTACATATGATGATGTTTTTTACAAATTATGCAAATGTCTATTTAATACAACGTTATCTAATGTATTAATAATCCACACAATAAGTAACGACCCAAAAGGAAAACATTCACAAAGCACATAAAATTCAAAATATTTCGTTTTTATGCAAGCTCGAAAACAAAAGTAAACTATGTTTGAAAAATTGGGCACGCCCCCTGTTGTAGCTCCTAGAGATAGCCTTGGGTTGTATAAAGACCAGTGCCTAGGACATCTTAAATGCAAGGAGTAAATGACTCAACTAATTGCAATTGACAATTTTAGGCTCACATGCTACTATCACTTAGATGAATGGTTTTAATAAGGGTGGAACCAAGACCCCAAAGTTAAACACAACAACTAGGAAAACTAAAGAAACGGAGTACAAAATGCAAATAGTAAATGCATCAGACAAATTTAAGATAGAATGTTGTAAAGGGGGGAGACTTCTAAACTGAACACAAAGATATCAAGTTATATATGAGCGATGACTATGACAGAAGATGGAGTAAGATATCAACTATAACCAGGCTTATTCAAGGATAAGAAACCATATATATTGGGCCTATGCAAAGATAAGAATCCATATATCTAGACTCATTCAAAGATAAGAATCCATTATAGTTAATATTGGAAGAAAGGCGGAAGACATAATAAATGAAACAAAGTATCATGCCTGAGCCATATTTAAAGCACTATGGATGAGTAAATATAAGTATCTGCTATGATAAATCATATTTAAACATGAGAGCACTCACATTCCAGAACATTAGATACAAGAAATTTTGAGAGATACGAAATGAACATTTGTATTAAAAACAATAAAGAAGGGTTACAAACTATGAATCACCCAAGGTGGAATCCCTAATTCCAACAAAGCTTCTTATTACTGAGTCCCAACAAGTTCTTCAAACATCTACTATCAAAGTTCATACAAACTACATACAGAACACTCGAACTAGTGAGTCCTTTGGAAAATCTGGAACCTTTTGTCAGTGTTGTCTTCCTGCTTTTATAACTTCTGATTCCTATGCGAGAGAAGATATTTTAGGAAAATACCTTCCCCGCGTGCTTGTATGTTGTTTCAGTTCAAAATCAAAAATAGAAATGATGATGAGGTAAAGCTGCCTCTCATCATCTTACAATGCAGGCCTAAAGTCGTTTCTAACTGAAATGTAACAATTGATTAAAATGAAAGTAAAAACTGCAGGAGTTAAATAAGGATTTCACCTGAAATGAAAAAATGAACAGAACATAAGGTAAAAAGGCCACACAGGCCCAGTCATGAATGATCATTTCTGATAGATGAGGCGGAACCAATGCTACTGCCGAAGGCAATACCGTTAGTCGTGGGAAGGCGTGGCCTTCTGTACTGGTGGATGTGGTACTGCTAGTAGTGGTTGAGTGGGTCTTCTGCGCTGGAGGGTTTGGCACTGCTGGTAGTGGATGATTTGGCCTTATGTGCTGGAGGTTCTTCTGGAATGGCCAATGGTCATGATCCATTGACTTAGACGTGGAATTGAACCTCTTCATATTTCTTCTCTGCTTCCTTGGGCATGGAGGATCGTCATCCTCAGCCTCAAGCCACTATGATTGGCTATGAGAGGGCCTATGCATTCAAAATGCCATAAAAAACCTGGATAGATAGAAAACTAATTAAATAAATCCTTCGATGAGTGGTTGACTGCTTTAGAAGGCTCGGGTGAAGGCAGAGGAGCAGTGCGGAGGCAGGGAACGTAGCGGAAGCGTTTCCATGGTGAAAATATCGTTTAAATGTGAGTTGGTGTGAAATTGTGTAGAATGTGGTTTTGCAGAAAAACCAGAGTGGTTTTTGCGCGGTGTTGAAGTGGTAAGCGATAATGGGCCAAATGAACGCGATACAGTTTGGTGGCTGACTCGTGTCCACACAAAACTGCCCATTTTGCATGGAAACAGCATGATCAAGTTATTTTATGAAATGAAAATGAAAATGAATGAGAGCCCTCTGATCTCGGAAATCCAGATCAACGGCTACATATGAATGCGACGGACATACTCTCACAGTCGGGTGGGACCAGCGATGACATCAGTAATCCTGTCATGTAGCGGGACGATCAGTTGTGGTGTTATAAAAGTGGGAGTGATGTGAGCCATTGGATCATGATGGATATCAATGGTGGGGATCGACTGTGGGGGAACTTGGGGGTACGAACAGATTTACGGACCGGGTGCCTGAGCAGTTAATATGGACCATTGGATGAAGATCTCTCACAGTCAAAGGAGTCAACTGTAGGGGCACTAGGGAGTACAGGCTATTTTGGTCAGGTGCCCCCGCAGTGAACTTGCGTCATAGATCTGGGTCGATCAGATAGTAAATATTAACTGCAAAGGAAGAAAGGATGTGCGGGAGGAAGAAAGGTGGATTTCATCAGTTTTGTCAGGTAGCGAAAAGCTATTGGGCGGAGTTGAAAAGAGGGGATCAATGGGAGTCATTCGATCAGGAGGATCAATGGTCCAGATCATATCACGGGGGATGAAAAATGGATGAATAAGGTGGAGGACTGTGATACAGTGAGACAACGGTGACGGTTGGATCTGGGGGAGCCAAATCAACGGCTCAGATTATATCGACGGAGAATGAACATCGGCAGTGAAACATAGAGTGGAAACGGGGAAGAGTGGTGCGTGATGTGCAAAGGAGTGATGACCGTTGGATCTGCGAACGAAGATCAATGGTCAAGATCGCATCAGGGTATCACACATCAGTGGAGAAATATAAAAGGCGGATGGGAATGATGATGTGCGATGGATGGGGGTTGCACGATGGAGCGATGACTGTTGGATCTGCGGAAGGAGATCAATGGTTCAGATCGCGTCGGAATTTTTCACATCAGTAGAAAAAGAGCTTAGGGACTAGAAATTTGGATGAAGCAAAGTGCGATGTGCGATGGGAAGGTGATGCGCAATGGTCATCATATTTGCAAAGATTGACGGTCAAGATCTCTTCGGCTTGGATGGATCTCGGTGGTGAATCAAAAGAGAAAATGAATGGATTTGGGAATCAGCGAAGTCCGATGGCCAAAGAGTGCTTAAGGACTTTTAGCCGTCGATCATAAAACAGGGTTATATGAGAAATGAGGGCCGAGGGCTTAAGCCGAAAGGCACTTAGAGGCTCGATATGTTAAAATGAGTGCTTTTAAAGCTAAAAGGTAGATTTTAAGCCCTTTCAAAGGTTCCGATAGGTGAAAAAGGGGCTTTGATAGTCCATGCGGTCATTATGATTTTCGCTTTGCAGTATAGGGCCCCTTCTCATTAGACATTCAGGCTTAGTGAGGGATTTCATAACAACACCCCCAACATGGTGACTCAATTCGAGGTATATGCCCCCAAGCTTCAGTCCATATGAAAGGCAGATGGAGTGAAGGTTCAAAGCATGAGATCTGAGAAAGATTCGACTGGCATTTTACGAGATCTGAACAAAGACTCGAATTGAACGGGAATGTTTTTCATTGTTTTAATGAGGTTGACACATTGAACGAACTATCCTCAAGGCTAATTCATTTTTTAAATGAGGTTTACATAGAAGATGAACTATCCTCGGGACACCTTGTTTCATTGTTGAAGGATCTTGACACAAGACAAGGAACTCTGCTTTGACAACCTGTTATCATGTCGAATAACAAGTCATGGACTCCAAGAGGTTTGTATCTGATGGGAGAACAACATCTTGGAAATCAGGACCCAATGACCCACTATCACTGAATGTGGTTATGGGACATGTAGCCACATAATTAACCTACGTCAGGGAAGATACAACCGGCGGATAAAGACCCAGAATTGACGATGGTGGACCAAATGTCATGCCAGGACCAAAGAATAAAAGCTGATCAATGGTCAGAATTTGACCTTTGTGTGGGAAATAAATCACACGAAAAAGGGAAGAGACAACTACCCCCATGACATAAGGATAGTCGCACCCCAAGATAAAATTGAAATCCAAGGGGCCTGGAACAACCATCACGTCTATATGGACGGTTTTCCTTCCCAAAGTAACATGCAATTTGGGAAGGATCCCTAACATTTGACTGGTTCCTCTGTTAAAAGCCAACAGATTTTGTGTAACAGGCATAAGCGGTGGAGAACCAAAAGCTTGCCAAGTACTGGAAGACAAAATACTAACAGACACACCTTCATCTATAATGGTGCTGGGTATGACCAGATCAAAGTTCTATACCGTTATCTCAAAAGGCACACAAGATGGAAGGCGGTATCCTGCAAATTAACTCCAATCAAAGGAAGCGACCAAACTACTTGGAGGGGATACCATCGAACTGAGATGGCTTTCCCATGGTGTTACCAAAGTAAGAGGAGCACTCTCCTAGACTTCCATTATGGGAGTAGGGGGAGTGACTTCTTAAACTACAGGGACAGAAGAATCTTTCTCCAAGTCCAAAGAATCTGATGAAACAAGAAGAACGTGGGGGGGATGAGATCCACTCTGAATAGAAAAGACCTGATGAACCATAGGTGGGATCAAGTCAATCGATTCCACGTCCAATGGTTGGCCAGGAATGGATTCTTGAATTTGAATTTCTGGGGGAGCAGGATCGACCAAGGGTGACTATTGACCGATCGTGGAATAAACTAGCAGAGGACTCAAAGAAAGTTTCTGATAACCAGCCAGAAGGCAGGGTGCAGAAATAGTAGAGTTGTCAAACACTCTCTTGGCTTCATCCATATATGGAAAAAGGTGAATGGGATGATGCCCTTCACACAACTTACATGGATTGATAATCTTACCCTGTTTCTTATGATTTTTATCAGCACTAGTCGAAGATGTGCCACCAATATGACTTCCAGAAGCCAAAGGAAACGGCGGACGACCGTCGGACCATGCCTCAAGCACCTTGGGGATTCCAGGGCAATCTCGAAGAAATTCATCACCTTTTCACAACATGCAAGGGAATTTTACTTTCCGTGGAAGGTTGGATGGTTTCTCGAGGGAAGGTGTCTAAGGAAAAATAGCTGGAGCATTAGCCTCTCATTTATCTGACTTATTCTTCTTCATCTTCCTCTTCTTCTTCTCATTCACCTGGTTACTGGAATCCAAAATTTCACCAGGTGAAGTGGAAGAGGAGGTCGAAGAAACAGGGGAAGAATGAGAGAAGTCCACCTTGGAATCAACATGATTTTTTTCAGGTGGAGGTGATGGTTGAACATAGATCAGGGAATTAGGGACCACCGAGGTCGAAAACAACCATACGAGCAAACCAATAGTTAACCCGGGAAGAGACAATGTTGCCATGTAAGGAGCACCAACATTCCCAAAAGCAGGAAAAGGGCCAGGATTCCCTTCAGAGGGGATTCCTTGGTTGGTAAACTCCGGGAAGTTTGTCATTATAAACAACGATAAAACAACACTAAGGAAACTAACTTCAACTAGGAATATTTCGTGGGAAGTTAAGTTTAAGACACTTAAACCAAAATCTAATGTTTCATCTTTTAAGAATCAAGAAATAGGCAAAAGGTGACTCTATCACTTTTAGGTTGAAGCGAGCATGAAAGGACAAGTGCTCGATGATCTTTTCAAATTTAAGGAGTCAGTAAAGATCAAAAATGACTGCTCAGGTAGTCTAGGTAAAAGGGTGTACCAGGTTCCCGTGAACTACCATATACACCTTGGTAATAAAATGAAAGAAGAATCAACAAAGGACTTGATGTACGTGCAAGTAGTCTCCTCGAATTTTGTGTTCGGTGTATCACGGTTACAAGGCGGCAGACTCGACTTCCTACGGATAAAAGGATTTCAACCTCGAGGGGTCTCCCTTTATATACTCGATGGTACAAGGAGCACAAGTCCGTACTAGTGCTGTCTGAAGCCAGATGGTGAACGAAAACTGCTAGGTTTAAAGACGACGGAACACATCTCTAACTTACACCACTAAATGTTTTGTTAGGTTTCAATGTTGCCTTAGGTTAATTGAATAAATTTTAAGTTGATCTTGTATTTTTGTTTCAATTCCAAGGTCCTACCAAATGTTGAATCTCACGAATCCCTAAATGCAAGCTAAATGCCATAAAATACCATTTCATTCGGTGAAAATATATCTAGGAGAAAGTTTAGGAGTTTTCAAGTGATAGAAAATAATGAGAAAACACAGAAGCATCCAATATAGTATCTGATGCAAGCTAATGAAAATGAGAAATCTTCCCTAGAATGTCCAATGCTAGTTATACGAAATATTTTCAATTTCACAATGAAAACAAGAATGCAAGCACAAAATTATTTTTATTTTTCAATGTAATAGGGAAAACAGTGCACTAAATGACATGAAAAACAAACCAACACACTAGTTTTAGAATTTCAATGCAAGAGTCGAGGCAAAACAATTCAATCAACTTAGAAGCAAACAAAACAAAACTCAAACCAATGTTGCAATCTCTCAAATCAAAGAAAGATGTCGGAACAGACCCATACAAGCAGTGTAATCTATGCTTGGAGTGACAAGAAGCACAACTAAATGAAAGAGACAAGACTCATTCAAGACTCATTCCACCAAATGCAATCACTCAAACGGATCAAGAGAGCTGAATGCAATCAAGCAAGGAATGAAGTTGATCGTGAAACAAAAGACCCAAACTCCTACAGGAGGCTCAACATACCAAAGCACTAGAAAACACTAAGGCTATGATGCTGACAGGAAATGTACAAACAACTAAAGGAAGGAGGTTGTTCACAATCACAAGCAATCCCAAAGCACTCAAAACATATAAAGAGCTCACCCAGAAACATAAACACTGACCAAAAACTCCAAAATCAAGAAAACCCTAAAACCTACAGGAATTGGCACGACTGTTTGGCTGTAATCAACGCCAAACAGGGGATGGCACTGGTGGTGAACTAGCAACAATCGCTAGTGGGCGCCAATCAAGCCAACCTTAGTAAAAGGAAAATTTTGAAGGACAGAGGTCAGATGTGATCCTCTGGGGCTGAAAAACGGTCTTAGACTCAGCAAAAATAATCAGAAAAAGCAAGCTAAGCAAGCAAATACCAAGAAGAAGTCCTAATGGATGAAAGACAAAATCGCACTGATCCCTAATGGAGTCGCAAAATTTTTGGTGAGGTAAATCCCCTCTGTGGATAGAGACGATCCCACTAGCCCTAGAGTGGGTCTAGCCACAAATGAGACAACCTATAATATCAATTCCTAGTTAAGAAATGGACGGAGATTCAATAGATGACTTACCGGAGGTCCTATGCTGTTGTTGTTGTCGTAGGAAAGAGTAGCTACCTCTCGCTCCTAATTGGATAGATCACGATCCAATCATTCTCATGCTCGGATACCTGCACACACACAAGAAACAAAGACGATATACAACACACTATTTCACATTCGTAACTATCAGTTGGTCAAAGAAGACTAAATCGATTTCATTAGATAAACATAACACAATGATGGAACCAATACCATAGTCGAGTATATTAATGAAATAAAGGAAGATTACAACCAAACTTCGACGTTGTGGTCTCCTCCAACAGGGTTCCAGTGGAGCGCGTCTCACAAAGGCTCGTCTGGAATTCGGACGGGGCTCTCTCTACGGAATTCTTCTTGGTTCTACCTTCTCAATAGCAATTACTCAGCTATAGTATCTCTTCTCCAAGTTCAGCTTCTTGGCTATATGTTCAGCTATATTTTATAAAGGCAAAAGGCCTGTTTATATAGAGGGAGAGGGAGAGGTTAGGATCCCTATAATCATGTAAGGGAGACCTATCTTCAAGGAGTGTTCCATGGGAGGAGGAAACCACTACCTAAAGAGGGAGATTTGTGGCTCATCAAGTTAACCACTTCCTATGACACATCCCTGAGGTGGTTAAAAGGAAACTTCCACCTTTATTTGTTACAAAACATTCCTAAAATAGCTAGCACGGGTAATACACAGAGAAAGAGCGCCAAGTGGTGCAGGCTCTAGTGAAAATCTTCCCTATTGGCGTGAGGGGTGAACTGGCTACCTGCGCCAACGCAAAAATATAGGTTTTTGTGGGCTTTTTGAGGAAATGTTCAACAGGAGAAATGATGTCCTTATGCAAAAGGATGCAAAGAAGGTGTTTGTAGAGTATGAAATTGCTCATAGGTCACGGGAAAGACCCTCCAATATGCAGGGCGAGCGATTTCAGGGACGGTGAAAAAATGTTGTGTAACAACCCCCCCCCCCCCCCCCCCCAAAAGAAAAAAAGGGTTGGATGTTAGAAGAGGAAGTAATCCTAGACTCCAAGGTCAAATAACCCTTATGAAATAGAGGTATTTTGTACCATGAATACCTCATAGTAATACTCTACGTTGCACCAATTTTTGGAAAGTGAGAGCATGAGAAAAATTGTTTGGAAGTATATCCATTTGATCTCTCACAGTGGGTCCAAGTTGTCCACTAAGTAAAATACCTAGTGGAATTAGGAATAATCACCATGGCTACTCAAGTACCTCTTCACTAACTTTAATATGGTAAAGTACCAACCCTAGTATAGTTTCCCTAACATGTCTACACTGAACAATATATGATGGTAACTGCAACGGTGTGAAGTTAGTATGTTCCAATGTTGGCTTCTAGTCGATTAGGATAGATTCATATGATAGCTCGACTAACCTGATTTTAAATGCTTAAAATGGTCAACATTGTAGAAGTTTCCTTTTTCCTCAATGGTTATGTAGGTGTTGTCATGATATGACATTGTCATAGGAAATGGATAGAATAGATCCTGAATTGGATATGAATATCATGAACCACTCATAACATTAATCAAAATTTGTTGCAAGTCACTGCCTTTTCAATAGGAAGGTAAGATGTAATAAGGAGTTACGAAACATGAACAACAAACTTAATGCATAAATCTTAATCAAAGGGGACTGACATGAGATGGTACAATTAAGTGTATCCATCCATAAATAGAACGTATGAAAATGTCAACATCTCACATATATATTTGACACAACTCCAAGATATACAATGTTAAGGGTGTCCTCCTTTTCTAGACTTCGTCAAGGCATGCATATCTTTCCCACGGAGATATCATAGTCAATTCCTCTAGTAGTTGGATGTCGATTGTCTTCTCCATAGTTCCATATTTCATGATCTCTTCCTTTCTTCATTCACGCAATGTTTCTAAGGAACTTCCAACCATAGTTCCTTCATCTTTGTTAACCACCTCATATTCCATATCAGGACATATTATGTTGATTTCATCTAGTAAATATGTCAACCACGCCTTTATGCATCCTTTTAGCGAGAAATATCCCCTTCTTTTGATCATACTCATGAAATAGAGCATGCATCCTGCAACTATATAATGACATGAAATAACTCATTAAACATATGCATGCATACCTCTTTTCTTCTTTGGTCATCTAGACCTCCTTCAACATCTTCTTATCCTTGATTGAGCTTTCTTTAATCATATTTGACATGTTGCATTCATTTTTCATCATACCATCAATTTTTGAACAATGAATCCCATCCAAAGAGGAATTCTCAGCAAGACATATTTCAAGAGATGAACCTCTAATAAAGATTCCAGCAGAGAATCCTATGTTATTTTTTGTAGCATTGGATGTGTTCTAGCCATGAAATATTGTGGTGAGGCTAAAATACATTATATATCCAAAACCCATAAATAATTTCTCGAAATTCCACATAGAAAGTCTCAATTAAATTATTAACCTTTTTTTTTAATATTTCATAAGTCTAAACTTAGGGAATATGGTTAATTAATCAGTATTAATTGAGATAAGGTGAGAATAGTATAGAAACTTAGAAAAATATATCTAGATATGATCTTATCAATTGATTAAGTTTTAATCTTGGTCATTGTTGCTCCAACAGTGGATTATAAGAGGAGATCAATGTGGTGATGGAAAATAAACCAAAACAGATACTCAGTTTCCTAGGCAATTAAATTTTCTCAATGGTAGAGATTCAACAAGGAAGATAAAGCTAGAGGGTGAGTAGAAGGTGGCAGATGATGTCAGAAGCATTCCAGGAGAAATTTTTCTAGTCCTGGAAGGTTTTGCACAAGCACTGCGCAGAGGGTGACACAGGAGGCTCAGCGTATGGCTAGGGAGGAAATTCTAGGGGGGAAAATTAAATGTGGGGTGAGAGAAAATTCTCAAAATAATTTTTCCAATGTTTTCCTCAAATTAGATTTCCAGTTGATCATATAAATTATTTTACTCGGAATTGTTGTTCAATATTATAAATAAAAATCTCATCTATTGCACCGGTTTTCCCACATTGGGTTTTTCCAAGGACAATTTTCCAAAATAACTATGTCAAAATTCTTATGTGTGTGCTAGAGGGATATTGGGTACATTTATTTTATAGGAATGGATACATTCCTTAATTGGAATTGGTATATCCTCCCTATTTGAGAGGGAGATATTGACACATAACTCTTGTCTTCACTTAGGAAGAAAAGAATGGAGGATTGGGTAAGCATGTGGCCTCTGATACTCTTTGAGGATGTGGTAGGGAATCCAAGGTAAGAGTAGTCGTAGAGTACCCATATTCTTTAAGGATTGGGAATCTAAGATAAGAATAGTCCTAGAAGGACATACCCTATGAACGCCCGAGTGGGGTATGCTCCTCGAGAGACAATGATGAAGGTGTCTACAAATCATTGGTCTTGCCAGCATTGTGCTATGATATTATGGAGAGATGGAGTTGTTAGTCAATGCCTTGATATGTGAAAATGTAGGATGATATGATGTTATACAGATGGGTTACCAATCTGACTCTTCTTATGAGAATACTTCAGTTTTAGAATGTCCAAGTACCTTGTATGGATTATGAATACCTGCCTAGTTAAGAGGGAGAATTGAAATAGGTAACTAGATTTTGTATTCATAATGACATATGTAATCATAATTTTATGTATTTGTTGTAATGAGAAAAATAAATTTATTATTTTTTTTCTTTAGGCGTGGTTTTCATTCCCAAGGGAAATTTATTTTTAGGTAAAGCACCCATTGAGTTCTTCTAGGTATATCATAAAGTCAATTAATGCATTGTCATGTATTGAAGACCCATTTCGGCTTGTTACATATTGTAAAGAAGAATTCATTTCAGTCAAAATCGAGTCAAAGAATCCTCCAAGACCTTGTCAAGTTACAATAAGCAAGTCGGTTTATGCAAGCATCAAGTTGTCCTATAGATAGTTCAAGTCAGCCTTAAATCATGGACAGAAAGACTATATAAATAATACTTCAGCCTCACCATGGAGACACACTTCACTCACTCATTTTTGACCACAAGAAAGAGGACAAAGTTCAAAGTAAATAAGGACAAACGAAGGAAAGAAGATCGAGGTTTTTAATATCAGTTTTGGGCTACTTCTCTCCACACGTGCGAAAAATAAGATAGTTAAGTTAATTAAAAATTGTAATAATAAAATGACTTGGGTTACATTTCCATTTGGCTTACAATTCATTCTAAATTTTCAATGATTTGATTTAATTTTTCCTTCATTTTTTTTTAAATAATCTTCATTCCATTATTCATATCCATTTATTTTTAAGTTAAGTTTGTTTACCATTCCAAATTAGTTTGATGCAAAATTTTAGGCTTGTTGTACTCAACCATTTGATATCTTCCATTCACCACCTTTACTTGATAAAGAGTCATAAATGATATTATCAGTTTATTTTTTTATAAATGAAAAAAATGAAACCAATATAATGAGGTAAAGTTACTGTGTGTGACCATGGATAATGGATTGAAGTACAATTGTTCATCTTAGTAAAAAGTTTTAACATAATGTGAATGATGGCCACGAGGAAGAAACATATTAGTAAAACCAAAATTATATTAGTTAACAGAAAATCATAATAAAAAAAGTCATTGCATGAAAAATTTTAAGGACAAAACTTTATTTTAAATTTTGGAAAGGACGAATTTTATTACTCTCTATAAAATTTGAGCATATAATTTTCAAAAAAAATGGAAATTGGTAATTCTTTTTTTCAAAAAAACATGGAAAATTATCCCACCTAGGAATATTAGCTTGTAAATTTTCTCTTGACTTGAGCAATTTTCAAATAAGGAGTCCTTTAGATATGGATATGATAATTATAGGAAAACTACTAAATGTGGAAGGACATGGGGATATGGTAATTATGGAGAATTTTAGAGAATATTTTAAAATTTATTATCAATAAAAATTTAGATATTTTAAGAGGTTATTTTAATTTTTCATTGTTAATGGTGTTGGGTATTTGGTTAATTTTGTTTTAGCAAGTGCCCAACTCAAATTCTTTTAAGTGCAGTAAATTCATTTGCATTGGAAATTTTATCAAGGACGCCTTCCATGAATACTGCATTAGTATAAATTGGTTAATTTGTGACTTGAAAATTTTTTTAAACATGTATATAAATTATTCTTTTTTTGGATACAACCAATAATAATATAATCCGAATCGCTTTTCCAATTGTATGTAGCTTGAGTGGTTGGGAGAAATGTTATTATCCTCCCCAAAAATCCCATTCAAACAAACCATAACAAAAGGATCTATCTATGAAGACCACTCATATTTTCCTTGGGATATTTTAAACATCTTGAGTAATGCACTTTTGACTAGAGCATAAATTCAAACATGTAATTGAAAATATGGAACGGGATTATTCTTAAAGATGGTCAAATTTAAGGGTGGCATGATACCCCATAGTACCAAGCAAGATATAGCTCTAAATTTTGATAACTCCTTTTTTCTTAAACCGAGCTATTGAAACATTTTTTAATTATGTTTCCAAGCCACACATTATATAATCCTTTCATAAGACCTATAAACATGTGTAATGAATAAAGATATGAACACTTTTTTTATTCATTTTTTCACAACATACGAATAATAAGACCTTGTATGTTCCTTGCTTGCAACAAATCCTAAGTCAAAACATATTTTTCAAGACCATCCAAAGAAGAATTTTGATTATTGGGAGACTTTCAATTTTCATACGTGCTTATGCCACAACACGATCCATTGTTTATTAAATAAAAAATTATGTTGTAACCGAATTTTTGTAGTGTAATCACCCTAGTCTTATTATTAGCCTAAGTCAAACATTAAATTTATTTTTAGTTTGATATGAACCTTTGTGAGACCATTGATATAATTATTCCACTATATTATCTTGATCTTAGATATAATATTATTGTTGTGGCTTTTAAAATTATGAAAATAAATGAATCTAAACTGAAAGAAACAAGCAAATGAACATGCCATCCACACAAATGTATAGAAGGTGTGATCTAGGAAACATGATATGGGAGAGAATGTAGAAATTAATTATAGATTTGAAACTCCTTATGTAATGTACTAAGACATAATCTACTCTACACATATGCGGAAGAAAATTCACGATCGAGAACACATATAAAAAACATGCATCATAATTCAACAAACATACACATGAATCATATTCCTCTGTCATGGAAACGACCCGTACTAGTTGTTGCACTACTTTATTGAATGAGGATGGTTTTGTCTCAACTAGCTCACTCATCAGATCCATGTTCCCAGTGTACTGATATGGTGACCCCCTCTGCCTACGTTGTGGTGTGGGTGCTCCATAGGGGCATCACTAACAAAGAAATATTATAACACGTGCATTCATATTGGGGCATAAAAAATGAGAAAAACATGAAATAATATATTGGGGCATAAAATATGAGAAAAACATGAAATAATATATTGACCATATAATAAGGGGTAAAAGTTTTTTTATATGTTATATAATTATATGTATACTATAAGGTATTTTTTATACCATACTTTGGCTAAGCGCATGGAAAAAAACGAAAAAAAAATAAAAATTGTTGGAGTATCGGGAGGGAAAAAAACAAGTGGATTATTGTGAACTTTTCATCTTCCTTCTTGAGATAATAATAATTGAGGGTTTTGGTTGCTATTAGCTTTAACTTGTCGATTTATCCCTTAATGTGCAAGGTTTCAATTGCTCTTAGCTTTAACTTATCGATTCAAACATCGATGCATCTATCAATTTTATTTATCCAATAGTAAGACCAATAGCAGCATAACCAGTTGTTAATGATGCAGCAAGTTCCAGATAGAGCCCCAAAAGCAGTAGAAAAGCTATAAGTGTGACCACCATTATTAGCTAAAGAGGAAATTTTATTAGCCATATCCACCAGTATAAGTAGTTGAAGTTGAACCAGCATCATTTCCATCAGTAGCTTTAGAATATCTAGTTCTAGAACCAAATATGATAACATAGCTAAAAGTAGATCCTGAAACATCCTATATAGTATTCGAACCAGATGCACTAGTAGAAACAACTAGGTCAAAAGGTATCTAGAGTGGCCCCTATACATGTTTCATATCGTACAACAATAGAGCCAAATATAGTACTAGAGGCAACAACATAGGCTATTGTTTCATATCCTCCATGAGAAAAAGTAGTAGAGGCAGGGGTAGAGACAGTAGCAAAGGTAGGCATAAAAAATTTTCCAAATCAATATTGGGAGGGGCAGTGGAATTTCCCTCTGTTCTGTTGGGAAAATGGGTCACATTCTGAGACAATAAGTGAGGGTTTCGGTTACCTTAGTTCTTTCCTACAATAAGGCTACAAAAGGGAGCAATCAAAACAAGAGATAATGCAAGTCATCCTAAGGATGTTTGGTAAGTGCTTTGTGGAAATTTTTAATTTTTGGCTCGTAGTCTTTAGGAAACTTATCCATCTTAGCATGCGCAGTTCCTTTTCTAGTCAAATCCCAAGTAATAATTTGAAAATATGAATAAAGTTCCCTCACTCTTTCAACAAAAATGTCACATTTTTTTAAATACAGTAGTGTTGTTGGTTTATAGTAAGTTACTTTTTTGTTACTAATACCTATTAAGGCATGTGTGTGGAGCATGTTTCCTGGCTGGAGCTACTATATAGTTGTCTTTGTTTCATCCACAACAACAATTCTAGATGCTATATCTTTGTAGCCTTAGATTTATATCATATTTAACATAACCAAGCTATGATAGTCCATATTCGAGTGCACTTATTTTAGAAATTGACAGGCATTGTCTCAAACTGAGGCTACATAAATTTAATGTGCTTGATCTTGAGAATCTAATGTCGCTTCAGCCCTGCATCATGACTAGAGTAACTGTTGTGTGTTGATTTTAACGAAGTGTATGTAGGTGCAATATGTAAGAGTAATAGTACCTATAAGCCCTGAGAATATGTGTGTTTACTCCTACTTGGAAATTTTTTCTTTAGGTGATCAACACACCACAAGCCAGATTTAATATGAGCCATTTCTTTTTATTTTTTCAATGAGTAGGATATGTTGATATGGTCTTCAATGCATTAATATACTTCGTCACTTAATGGTGTAAGTATATCCACTATTGTTCACTATACATATCCACTAATGTTATCACAGAGTAAGAGAATATTATTTGTGTTTGTGATCCCCACATAAGCATTTTGGATATAGAAGCAATCAATTAGCACAAATCAACAAAATTTGTGGACACCCATTACAACATGGGTGCAAAGTTCAAGAGGGTGGTTAAAGCATGAGAATATACATATGTTAATTGGTGTTTGTACATTGTTCCATTGCATAATATTCATAAACCTTTAATTCCTTACACCTTTTTAAGTTTGTATTGTAATTGACCTTATGCCAATGTATAGCATTAGAGAGATTTGAATTATACCCTATTTTTGTAAATTAGCCTGAAAATGTAATATCAGTGTGATGGATCCAGAATTTCAAAAGGTGGTCGTGCCAGCTACACTTTAGTGGAATTAAATGATATGTGGCTAATTTTCCCATTTGTATCCTATAATAAAGTAATGAGAAAGCATCATTAGCATTAGCTCTAGAAGAATTATGGTATGACTGAGCTTGTAATGACATTGTTAAGTATTTTCCCATGCAATTTGCATAGGAGGCACAGTTGGTAAACCCTCATTCCTGTAGGCACATGTGGCAATAATTCAACCCTTATCATATTTATATATCGTGTTTCTGTAGTGCCAGCTATTTCATAATTATTTCCACTAGGGGGACTTTGGTTGTTGTGACTGTTTGGTAGCATAGAAGAGCATGGATATTAATTTTTTTAGTGTGTTTGGTGCACGTATGTACAAAATCAAACCAACTTAAGGGGTGTGGCCTACCCACTTAAGTTATTGGTAACAGGCAGAAAAAGAAGTGGATTCAAGCAAGTTAGTGGAACAAGCTAGAATCATAAACATACTAGATAGAGAAATAGCATGCATATGTAAACTAAAACTAAAACAAATAAACACAAAATCTGAATAGAGTCAAACAACTGCAATAATCTGAATGGTGGCTTTTTGGCCCCTCTAATTGAGTGCTGGTAGCAAATGAGGATGAAACCTTAACCCTCTTGCCAAAGGGACCCTAGAGCATGGGTTCTAAGTCCCGATGCAATGATGTTTTTACTCCCAAGATTTTCTCGGTGCAAAGTATCCATCTCTCTAATATGGTGGACTGAACTTGTTGGGTGACCAAAAATTGAGTCCCATCTATCTTCAACTCCAGATCACACATTGCTAGTATTTCTTGGGAAATTTTGGCCATCATAAAAATGTGTTCACAAACTCTTCATCTCATGGTGGACTTATATAGGACAATTCAAATCCTCCTTCCCTTTCTTGGTACATTGTGGATGGTGACCCAAGAGAGGGTGATGATTCCTTTGTGTGCCAAAAATATTCAATTTTGTGCTCACTTAATGTCTAAGGAGGCTTTGGTGGTTGTCCTTAGACTCCTTCAAGTGAGGAATCATTTTCCTTGAGTGTGATTTTTTTTGGTCCCGGAAAGTGACTTTCGGCACTCCCAGGATTGTGCGCATTTTAGGTCATAAGGCACACAAAGGCACTCTTCATGAAGGATTATGTGTGCAAAAGCATTTATGACTTTCTGAAATTTGATTTTTCCTTAGACCTTAGAGATTTTTAAATACTGTACAGATTCTCTATTGTCTTTCAGCCCTATAAATCATTCTGCTTGACATTAAATAATGTCTTCTTCTGCTTGTACGATTTTCTAGTCTTAACAGTAATTGTATTACTTTAGAACCCTCTCAACTCTTTATAAGCCATATTTTGCAGCAAAAAAATGATGCATCTTCTATGAGGATTAGACCTGTAGCATGATTGGGAGACATGTAACATAAAGGTATGCTTTTAGGTCCATAGCGCTGAGGGTTATGAAAGAAATTTTCATGTCTACTAAGTAGTAAAGAGTTGTAGTGGTTGGAAAAAAAAAACTTATATAATAAATAAATAATGATAAAGGGGTATGTTAGAAGTGGTATCAAAGCTCTCAGGTTCAACACTTGGACCTAATGGTCTCTATTTTGAAAGGAATGAACAAATATCAAGAGAATAACCATATTTGACCAACTCTCAGAGATGTAGAAACGTGAAATACAATTAGGTGAATAATCATAGTGTTCTAAGTCACCAATGATAAAATACAAATTATAAACTGAATGAGGTACAAGTGTTATGAACCCAACTCACAAAATAGAAGAAAAGATAGATCAACGAGTTATAAATCAACCTCTTCAAGGGGGAAACCTCCTTTACATTACATAAATGAACAATTCTTGGATGATTCAAATGAAAAAACCTCCTTTCTATATATAGGATTCCAAGGGGTCATAATATAATCCTATCTGACATAACAATAATAAAGTAAGGGCACAACAATAAAAATAGTGGGCTTCTATGGGGCACAATAATAACAATATGGAGACTACGTGGGCACAAAAATAACAATAAGGGGGCTACACTAACAATAATAAGGGGCTACACTAGTATTATGGGGACCTAACATTCCCTCTCCTTCAAAAAATTGTTGTCCTCAACACTTGAGTAGTTTTGGATGCTTTTGTATAAAATTCTCATCCTCCCATGTCGAATCTTCAGTGGTAAACTATTCCAATTGATGAGATATTCTGAAATTGATCGATTTCCTAGCTGTCGAGTTCTTGTTTCCATGATTGCTTCAAGTTCCAATATGATTTTTCCTTCTTCGTCAAGTTCTCACAATATTGTTTGAACTGGGAGCTTATCCCCTATAACCTTATTTAAGCATGAAACATGGAAAACTGAGTGCACTCAGGAAGATGCAAGAAGCTCCAATTTGTATTCCATAGTACCAATGTTTTGCAACACCTTGTAAGGACCATAATACTTTGGCAATAATTTATTATCCTTCTTAACTTGCTTGAGGGACATTTTTTTGTATGGTTGTATCCGTAAAAAAAATCATTCGCCTACAAAACAACTTCTTTCATTGGGATGTTGATATGCATGTTGTTTCATTCGATTATGCACCAAAGTGAGGTTATCCTTTAAAGGTTGGAGAAATTGTTGTTTATGCTCGATGTGATCTTCCACTGCTTGAACCTTAGAATTGTCTCTTAAATATGATGTGATGGGCGGTGGATAATAGCCATAAAGTGCCATAAATGGGGTCATTTTTGTTGCAGTATGGAAGGAAGTGTTATACCATCATTCAGCTAGAGGTAGCCATTGACAAATTGTGTTTGTTTATCAAATACAAAGAAACTAAGATATCCTTCCAAACATTTGTTCACTATCTTAGTTTTACCATCAGAATGAGGATGATATGATGAGCTATGAGATAATTGAGTACCCAAACAAGAAAATAATTCCGTCTGAAAATTTCTTGTAAAATGGGATCTCTATCGCTTACAATAACATTTGGGTTTCCATGTAGCTTTTGAATTGTTTCCATAAATGTAGTAGCAAATGTATTGGCTTTAAATGGATCAGATAATGCACAAAAGTGTGCATGCTTGGTAATTCTATCAACTATCACCATGATGACATTATTTCCTTCAGACTTGGGTAAACCTATGATAAAATCCATTGAAACCTCCTCCCAATGTTGACTTGGAATGGATAAAGGTTGTAACAGACTTGGGGTCTTAATTGTCACAAATTTATTTTGTTGGAAAACCAAACATTCCGCCACAAATTTTTGAATATCATATTTGAGGCCATCCCAAAAAAAATTCTCCTTGACCTTGTGGTAATTTTTTAAAAATATTGAGTGCCCTCCTAAGGGAGAGGTGTGGAGTTCCAAAAGTATCTTTTGTTTGAGTTGGGAATTATTACAAAGATATAAGCTATATGTGTACCGTAATGAATTATTTTTCCAGCTAAATGTTTCAGATGTACTCGCATCTTGCTGCAAGTTTTGAATGAGTGTCCACACCTCTTCATAATTATTCCATTCATCCCTTGCTTTGGTTATCCATTCAGGTTGGATAATAGAAATGGCACAAAACAATTCTTCCACATCCTCATCCTTTCTTTAGAGTTCATCTGCAACAACATTTTTCTTCCCTTTTTTGTAGATTATTTCAAAGTCATAACCAAACATATTTGTGACCCATTTTTGTTGCTCTTATGAAGAAAATTTTTGTTCCAAAAATTATTTAAGACTATCATGATATGTTTTTTCCTTGAAGTGTCTTCCCATTAGGTAAGGTCACCATTTCTTTAGTGCATGTAGTATTGCCAACATGTCCTTCTCATAAATATGTTTCTGTAAATACTTTCCTTTGATTGGATGAATTTAAAAATAAATGGGTCTTCCTTATTGCATTAAAACCACACCTATTCCATTTCCTGAGGTATCAAATTCCACAATAAAAAAATTTTGTGAAGTCTAGCGTAGCTAAGACCAGTGCTTGGCACATTGCCTCTTTAAGATGTTCAAAGGCCTTAGTTGCTTCTGGAGTCCAAGAAAATGCATATTTATTTAGTAATGATGTTAGAGGTACCAATATTCTCCCATAATTCTTCACGAACTTGCAATAATACCATGTTAACCCCATAATCCTCGAAGATGCTTTATGGTTGTGGGGATTTTCCACTCCTTAATGGATTCAATTTTTTTAGGATCTACCTTAACACCCTCATGAGATACAATATGACCCAAATATTCCTCCTCCTATACTCCAAAGAAACGTTTGGAGGTTTTTTCATATAATTATTTCTCCTCCAATAGTTTTAGGACCCTGTCAACATGTTGAACATGATCCTTCCAAGACTTGTTGTATATTAGTATATCATCAAAAAATACTAACACAAATTTTCTAAGGAAGGGTTTGAAAATGGAATGCATCAAACGTTGAAATGTGGAAGGTGCATTAGTAAGGCCAAAAGGCATGACAAAAAATTCATAATAACCCTCATGAGTTTTGAATGTTGTTTCCAAAATATCTTCAGTCTTCATTCTAATTTGATGATATCCAGAACAAAGATCCAGCTTTGTGATGTAAATTTCTCCATTTAATTCATTCAATAATTCATCAATGACAAGGATGGGAAATTTATCTTTAATAGTGAGCTTCTTGAGCTCCCTATAATCTAGACACATATGCCATGATCCATCCTAATTGTGCACCAATACTACTGGAGAAGAGAAATAAATTTGACTAGGTTGAATTATACCAGCCTCTAGCATTTATGTAACCATATGTTCAATCTCACTCTTTTGAGCATAAAGATATCTATAAGGCCTGATGTTTGGAGGAACACTTCCTGGAATCAAATGAATAGCATGATCATGATCACGAATAGGAACACTTACCTTCTATACCATAGATATTCGCTTCCATGCCTTTCATTCCATCCTTCAACCCATCCATATTAGCTTCCTTGTCTGCTTGTAAACCATCTATGTCACCTTTTAGTTCAATTTTGGCTATTCTATGTGAGAGTGAAATTTGTTGCACTTGCACTCGTAATTTTGATATATCATGATGCAGTTCTTCCTCTTCATGTGTCATAGTATAGTTTTCTGAGGGATTAATGGGTGTAGAATACTTTTTTGGAGGCATTTTAGAACTCAATACTGATATCTATGCTTCAATATGCCCTTGGATTAATCACTTCAAACTAATTTTTCAAACAAAAGTTATGCATTTTTTTTTTTTTTTAAATACACACTTTTTTCTTGCTTTTAGGAGATCGATACTGAAACGGTTGAAACTTTTTAATTTCAGATATCAAAGATCTCAAATTCTGTCTTGTAGTATCGCTCTACATCTTCTTTCCAATGCCAAGGGTCATACTTGATTTGGATTCCTCAAGTCAAAGTAGTGCTAAATCTCCCACAATGACCTAATTATGGATTGGTTCAGTAGAGCGAAACTGTACAGTGTGCCATGTGTCACAGTTTCATCCTTCAGCTCTGAAATCGATACAAAATAAACTAAATTCCATTCCATTTTGGCCAATTTTTATAGAATTTGAATCAGATGCCTGAAAAAAAAGTTATGACGATTTTCCCTCGGTCGCATATTTGAGATGAAATTTTGGAATCTAAAAAAACCCTAACTTCCACATAACATATCTCTAAAAATATTTCGAACCAAGGTCTGAAATTTTGGAGCAAGGTTCATCTGGATTTTGGCTCAACTAGATTTTTTTATCAGCTTCTGAAGCTTCATAGAAACAAATTTATAGGGAAAATTCCACGATGACTTGTTTTTAGCAGCCAAACCCTAGAATCCAAATCTCTGACACCAAATGTTATGAATCCAGCTCACAAAATAGAAGAAAAGATAGATCAACGACTTATAAATCAGCCTCTTTGAGAGGGAAACCTCCTTTACATTACATAAATAAAAAGTTCTTGGATTATTCAAATGAAAAAACCTCATTTACATTACATAAATAAATAGTTCTTGGATGATTCAAATGACAAAACCTCCTTTATATATATAGGAGTCCAAGGGGTCATAATATAATCTTAGCTGACATAACAATAATAATGTAAGGGAACAACAATAACAATAAGGGGGCTACACTAGTGTTATGGGGACCTAACAACAAGAGGTACAAATTATGTCCATGGATTTGTCCAAGTTGCAGTCACTATGTGAGGATGACATCCTTAGCCATACATTGACATGCATAATGAATTTCATGTATGTTATAATTGAGTTGAACTGATTCTAAGGAGGTATGAGGTATGATGTGTGACATGGTTTATCCCACAACTGAGACATTGTTGTTGGTATTATGCTTTTGTGAGGCCTATATTATGTTGTGTAATGAAATCCATGTGAGGAATTAGTCACAAAATTAACATTCAACCTTGCATGTGAAACATTGTCAATATATGTTGGCTTTCCTGCTTTATGTCTTTCAATCATCATGAAGAGAAATCTATGCATTTGTGTTAAAGAAATAAATACCTCTGAAGGGAAGTAATGGAAACTAAAAAATAACTTTAGCAAGAATGGTATGGAATTGAAGACTCTGAAAAGAAAAAATAGTGCTAAAGGTAGAGATCTAAGAACCCCCAAATACATTTTTTCATATGATTGTGTGTGTTTGTGTCATCCAT
Source organism: Pinus albicaulis (assembly GCA_034641835.2). Taxonomy (NCBI): domain Eukaryota; kingdom Viridiplantae; phylum Streptophyta; class Pinopsida; order Pinales; family Pinaceae; genus Pinus; species Pinus albicaulis. Next base: position 1,196,294,719 of record CM076577.1, read on the forward strand.
AAAATAAGATGACAATCAGGAAGTGGCAACTCAGGAAGACAAGATATTAGAGAGACACATGTACCACCCTTTTGTTGCAAAGGAATTCACAATTTGTTTAAGGACAAGCTAGCATAAGTATTCAATGCATGCTTGAATGCAATACATGCTTCTTCAGGTTGACTAAAGTTTCTTCCAGATTCACATTTTCACCAAGGTAAAACTATAAAATATGGTACTCCTCAATATACTCAACCAAATTTCCCTGAAACAGCCAAAATTATCACTCTATTCTCCAATTAATAATAATAAAATATGCCTGGAAATTTAAAATCCATGATTTCAGGGAGGATCAAATCAAAGAAAAATTGGAAGTTCCTCTTCTTGGACTAGTGAACCTTTGACATCCCTAAATCTCTCCAATGAAAAAGACTCTTGAAATGTGTGTTTTCTTCCATGCTTCTTCATGTTGAAAAAATCCCCCAAATGTATATCTGACAAACCAATGTTCAATAGAATGGAAACAGTTAGTTAGTGGTTATAATCACCTCCTCAATCCAGGGAAATTCTATATCTTTGTTTCAACCTGAAAGTTCTCCAAGTTATAGTATTCCTTCATCTACTCCCAGAAATAGATCATTAATAGAAAATTTTACAATACATATGAGGAAACAACGATGGTTATAGAGTTTATTCACAAAGGTAATAAACTTTCTGGCCAAGAAGACCACAAATTCGATTAAATGTGAATAGTGTTGCCCATTTTTGCTCTCTAGAAACTCTAATAATTGTCTAAACATAAAGGTAAAATTATTGGAGTAATTAGATTACCACACTGGCTTCTAAGGTTCAAAAACCTTCTCTCAAATCTAGAATGTGATTTAGAAATAAAATACCAAAAGAGTCTAGTACACCTCAACAATAGAAGTAGTGTCTACCTCAGGGACCTACAAATGATCTCCAAATATGTCCTCATGAATGTTACATGGATTATGGTTTCTGTGAATAGAAACATGTGAGGTGATGTTTGAAAGTTTCAAAGTAAACCCCCCCCCCCCAAAAAAAAAAAGGGGTTGGATGTTAGAAGAGGAATCAATCCTAGACTCCAAGGTCGAATAACCCTTATGAAATAGAGGTAGTTTGTACCATGAATACCTCACAGCACTACTTTATGTTGCACCAATTTTTGGAATATGAGAGCATGAAAACAACTAATTGGAAGTATATCCATTTGATGTCTCACAGTGGGTGCAAGTTGTCCACTAGGTAAAATACCTAGTGGAATTAGGAAGAATCACCATGGCTACTCAGGTTCCTCTTCCTTAATTTTAAGATGGTAAAGTACCAACCCTAGTATAGTTTCCCTAACATGTCTAAGCCCAAAAATATGTAATATTCCCAAATTTTCACATCATATTTGGAATATTAGAGTCCTTGATTTTCTTAATGAATTAAGTAAATAAAAGGGTGGAGGGACCCACAATCCTCAATAAGAATAAATATCCACTTTGTGTGTGTGAATGTGGATTAATTTAGACTAGATCTGCAAAAAGAGGTAGTTGAGCAACTACTAATGTAAATGAGATTGGAGATCATGTCTCATTTAATGAGAGAGATCATGGAGGGTTGATTTAGTCAACTAAGATCTTGAAGATGTCAAACAAAGGGTCATTGAGCATTAATGATCAAGTGATGGAGGCTCATGTGCAAATGAAGCACATATGATGGAGGAGGTGTACATTGCACCTAGACTGTTTGGTTGATTTGGTCAAACAACGCAGTCCCACTTGGAGGATCTTGTCCAAATGAGACTACGCAGTTGAGATTAGGGCCAAGGCTTGGGATGGTTGAATCATTATAAAGGAGATGAAGGAAAAGGTGAAATGCACCTTGGGTTATTGGATGTATGATATTTTAGATCTGGAATTCTCAAGTGACGTTCCACTACATTCTTGGGCTGTTTAGCAGAGATTGCAGGTGTTGTTTAGCACAGGGTCTTCTCAGGCGGGAATCCCTCCTATTTCTTTGACTAATCTCTAAGGAAGATTTTTTTACTTCATTATACATTAGGCTTTAAGTGCCAATTCCTTTTTCTATTTACTGTAGAACATTCATATTCAGAAATCTGTAGATTTCTGAAGATCAGTTTGGAAGGTGGAAGTTGTCTTCAATACTTCAGCTGGAGAACAAGGTGAGGGATTATTCCCATCACTTGGGCTTATAGATTAGCACTCCAAGAGTCACATTGTAGATCAGGCATCAGGCCAAAAGTTATTGACCTCCTAGCAACATTATTCCCTTCAGGAATAACGTTGTCCATATTGTAGATCTTAAAGGAGGAAGGAAGTTGCTAGTAATTCAGCTAGCAATCCAGTGGAGGATCATTCCTTCACATTTCCATTAGTATTACCATCAGCCTGGATCTTATTGCAGCATTTTTCAGTAGGCAGAAAGCCTCTCTTTCCCTCACACCATAGCTTCTGTTGGCAGCTGTGATGTAGCAGCTGAATTCATCATTGGAGGATTGAGAAGGTAGATCTAGAGCTTCCAACTCATAGATCTGATGAAGGGATCAACCCTTCAAGCATAGATCTGATATGAGCACAAATTTCAGCCATCTATTTTTCAGATCTAGCTTCAGATCTATATTTCCCAGTAGATCAAGGATCAAATCCTAGGGAGGTGATTTTCCAAAGTTGTAGATCTGGAAAATCCTTTTTGGGTTATCTTTGGAATCAATCACATTGGCCAGATCTTGAATCTTGGCATCATCAGAGCTCCAGTTTTGAGTATATCTAAATTTATCTTTTCAGCCTGCAACCATATGTTTATATTCTGCTAAAGAGAGAGTGCAGTGTTTATTGCAGAGCCTCAACAGTTACATTGTACCTTCTTCACACATGTTTTTAGGGTGATCCTAGCTCATCTTTTTACATTGAAAAAAGAATAGATAAATGAGATCTATCATGGAGAATGAAAAATCTATCACTCCTTTCTTTAGATCCATGCAAGATCTCTCCAAGGAGGTCTATCAAATGAAGGAGGAAGAACAGAGAGAAGATCCAAGAAGAAGATGTGATAAGGAAAGTACTTCCTATTAGCAGCAAAGAAGACCAGAGAATCTTAGATCTCCTCATAGATCCACTTTTCCCACTTTATTTGAAGAAGGTGAGAGGTATAGAAGTGAAGAAAGGAATGAACCTGAGACTCATGACACTCTCAGTCTATATCTTGAAGAGTACAAAGCACAGTCTAGAGCTTTCAAGGAGAAGCTAACTCACCAAATATTCTTCCATATTAGAGAAGAAAGAGGATCCTATAGCAAAAATAGAAGGAAGAGGCATAATAGATTCTATTTGCCTACAGTTGATGGATCTTCCTCAAGCAATGTCAAGGCTTGGAGGAGGGAGTTAGATTCATTTTTCAAGCTACATCTTGTGGCTGAAGAGGAGGCTGTTCAAATTGCAGTACTTCATCTCTTAGATGAAGTAGAAGATTGGTGGTTTGGGCACATAGAGCATGCAAAGGTGACCAAGTATTCAGATTTATTTCACAAGTTGAGGAAGAAGTTTGATGTGGAGAAGACAGAGTTGTGCTACAAAGGGGCATCTCCCAAGGAAACCAAGGAGAATGTCAATTTTGTCACTCTAGAAAATTAGGGGAATTTTGAGGTCTAAAATGGGCCTCCTAAGGAAAATGCACAATCAAAATTCACTTTATGAGAACCAATCACATTTTAGGGGATGACATCATCCCTAATGGTTGAGGTGGCATTGATTGAGTTAAAGGTACTTACTTGCCACATTCTGAATGGTGGATAAAAACTCATAGTTAACCATGGTAGTGCTTTAAGTACTTTTAAAGTAAAAGTAAAGTACTCATAATAAATGTTATTTCATACTTTTTGAATAAAAATATATTATTGTCATTTCATGTTTCTTGAAAGAATCAATGCATATCCCTATACATTTATTATATTATATTATATTATATTATTTTTTTATAGTATATTAATTACATGTTATTATACAATTTAAATAATATAAATTTTAATTAATAGCATATAATATAATTAAGAATTTATAAATTTATATTTATATTTTATTTTAAGTTATTTAAGTACAAAGGACAAATGCATTAGTTGTTCAATGATAATAACTTTTTCTTGAAAAACTCATTCTTATTTATAGTCACATCAATACAATTTTTTTATTAATTTTATTTTGGTACAACTTTTGAATTGAATTTAACTATGGTTACATGGATTGTGGTGCAAAAAAGTGAATTGCAAATTCATAAATATTATTTTATTGGTTTAGCTATCATTTTATTATTTCTTAGAGGCTCCATTTTAGACCTAAAAAATTCTTCTAATCTCTGAAATGCCGCTGTCGTCTGCTATGGTAAGTACTTGTATCTGGAGAAGAGACACTTTCATCTTCGCAAGACAGACTTAAGCTCTTTACATATGGAGTCCCATGCATGGATCAGGAGGTGCATGAGGAAGAGGAGGAAGATACCAGCACTGGTACACTTCAAGAAAAGAGGTCATCACTCTTACCAGCAGTTGGAGATACTATTGTCCCGGTTGGAGGAACTCTTGTGTTATATCAAGAGGTTCCCACATATCAATTGATCCAAGGTATGCATAAAATTTCAGCACATATTGTTTCAAGATCAATGCATAACCAAGGGTTAGAACAAAGTGATGATTTGAAGCAAAGACATATCACAGTGCAAAGGACCCTTGATCTGATCAAGGAGGATACTGAAAACTATCCCTGTTCATCATTTTTGAGCTACATTCAACCCCTTGAGTTGAGATGTAGAGTTTCAGAAAAGGGGATTAGCATTATCCTATGTACAATGGTTGATTTTGAGATCAGTGTTGTAACTTGCTTTGAGAAAATGCATGTATCACCCTACATATCTACAGCGCTGTCACTTATTAGTTATGACAAAGAAAGGGCTTCATCAATCTTGGAGCATTCTGGAGGTAGCTTCATTCATGAAGCAATGGAAGCAAAGATGAAAAATAGTAGACATCTTGGCATGAGAAACATTTTCTCCTTTCTAGATGACCCTTTCTCAATGAGCCTCTCACTGCTCAAAGATAAACTTCTACTTGCAGTAAATCCAAAACTTCTTTGGTTTTGGAGGGCCTTTGATGGAGAGAGAATCTCACTAAGAGATCTCATTAGAGATGCATTTCAACATTTCATGAAATGCAAATTTCTTCAACAATTTGGGAAGGATGGCTTTCTACAAAGGGAGGATGCCATGATTATGCAGTACCTCATTCATCATCCACATGGGAGTGAATGGGTAAGGATGATAAGAAAGGGGTTGCAAAACCACTTGCAGATTTGTATGGGCCAGCATGCTTGGTTACGTTGGTTTCCATTGGGAGATTTATGTCACTCTCCAAAGGCACCTATTTTTCTGATCCATGCCTTGAAAAACACCTATGAAATGAAGAAGGAGGCATCATTGTGTTGGCTGCTCTTGGGTGAGTATGGATACCACCTAATATCTCATCATTTACTCAATCATGCCTTGTGTTTCAATGAAAAATTTCAGCAAAGGAAGGCATGTCCATTTTGGTTTTACTTGAGAGATTTTGACCACCACATGACATCTCCTATGTCTATGTGTTTTGTATTGTGTAAAACTTGGAATAATGATCTCATGATGTGCATTGATGATGTTCCTTTGTATGGGGCTGATGTGACATATCATATGTCCATTAGTATGCTTTTGCTTCACGATGCACATGAGGAGGAGAGAAAGGAACAAGATCTCTTGTTGCTTGGGTTGCTTTTGGGGGAGTTTGGCTTGTCCATCTTACATGGAGGAGATGGAGGATGGCAGAAAAGGGCCTTACTCCGGTTGTTATTGCTAGGAGAATATGGTTTGACATATTTTTCTACCCATGTTACTTCTTCCCTTCTTCTTTTGCATAACTTTGGAATGATGAAGTTTGGATCCAACAAGGCCAACAAGGCTAAGTATGAGAGCATCTCAATGCTCAATCTAATTCATGAAACATGGGATGACGATATGTATTTCATGAGGGAGCTTTTCCTTTGTGAAGAGAACCACCTTATGGTATGCACCTCATGTATTGATGATGATGTTGGACATCATATGGTTGTCACTTGGTACTTCATGATGGAAGGAGGACATCTAACCAAACAGATGGAGGTCATTCTTTATGTTTTTGAAAGACAACTTTCGAACCAAACATGCATAACCTATTGCAGAAAATGGAGGAAGCCTTCCTTATGTGGACGCCATTTGGAGGGGAATATGGCCTTGCATCTACTTTGGGAGTTGCTTTAGGACAAGCAACATTTTTCCGGGGGGGACTGTAATATTCCCAAATTTTCATATCATATTTGGAATATTAGAGTCATTGATTTTTTTTGCATAATACCATAAATGTTATGGAGGGAATTACACAATCATCAATAAGAATAAATATCCACTTTGTGTGTGTGAATATGGATTAATTTAGACTAGATCTAAAAAAAGAGGTAGTTGAGCAACTACCAATGTGAATGATATTAGAGATCATGTCTCTTTTAATGAGAGAGATCATGGAGGGTTGATTTAGTCAAATAAGATCTTGAAGATTTCAAAAAAAGGGTCATTGAGCATTAATGATCAATTGATGGAGGATCATGTGCAAATGAAACACATATGATGGAGGAGGTGTACATTGCACCTAGACTGTTTGGTTGATTTGGTCAAATAGCACAACCCCACTTAGAGGATCTTGTCCACATGAGACTGCGCAGTTGAGATTAGGGCTAAGGCTTGGGATGGCTGAATCATTATAAAGGAGTTGAAGGCAAAGGTGAAATTCATATTGGATTATTGTATGTATGATATTTTACATCTGCAGTTGTCAAGTGACATTCCACTTCATTCTTGGGTTGTTTAGCAGAGATTGCAGGTGCTATTTAGCACAGGGTGTTCTCGGGTGGCAATACCTCCTCTTTCTTTGAGTAATATCTAAGGAAGAGTTTTTTTCATTATATATCAGGCTTTAGGTGCCAATTCCTTTTTCTACTTTCTGTAGAACATTCATATTCAGAAATATGCAGATTTCTGAAGATCAGTTTGGAAGGTGGAAGTTGTCTTTAGTGCTTCAGCTAGAGAACAAGGTGAGGGATTATTCCCATCACTTGGGCTTATATATCACCACTCATAGAGCCACATTGCAGATCAGGCGTCAAGCCAAAATTTATTGACCTCCTAGCAACAATATTACCTTCAGGAATAACGTTGTCCATATTGGAGATCTGAAAGGAGGAAGAAAGTTGCTAGTACTTCAACTAGAAATCCAATGGAGGATCATTCCTTCACATTGCCATCAGTCTTACCATAAGCCTAGATCGTATTACAACATTTTTCAACAGGAAGAAAGCCTCTCTTTCCCTCACAGCATAGTTTCTATTGGCAGTTGTGATGCAGCAGTTGAATTCATCATTGGAGGATTGAGAAGGTAGATCTAGAGCTTCCAGCTCATAGATCTGATGAAGGGATCAACCCTTCAAGAAAATATCTAATCTAATCACACATTTCACCCATCTATTCTTCAGATCTAGCTTCAGATCTATATTTCCTAGTAGATCAAAGATCGAATCCTAGGGAGGTGATTTTCCAAAGTTGCAGATCTGGAAAATCCTTTTTGGGTTATCTTGGGAATCCATCACATTGTTCAAATCTTGAATCTTGGCATCATCAGAGCTCCAGTTTTGATTATATCTGCATTTCCCTTTTTAGCCTGCAACCATATGTTTATATTCTTCTGAAGAGATAGCACAGTATTTACTGCAGAGCCTCAACAGTTACGTTGTACCTACTTCACACATGTTTTCATGGTGATCCTAGATCATCTTTTTACATTGAAAGAAGAACATATAAATGAGATATATCATGGAGAATGAAAAATCTGTCACTCCTTTCTTTAGATCCATGCAATATCTCTCCAAGGAGGTATATCAAATGAAAGAGGAATAACAGAGAGAAGATCCAAGAAGAAGATGTGACGAGGAAAATACTTCCTATCAGCAGCAAAGAAGACCGGAGAATCTTAGATATCCTCATAGATCCACTATGCCCACTTCCTTTGAAGAAGGTGAGAGGTATAGAAGTGAAGAAAGGAATGAACCTGAGACTCATGAGACTCTCAGTCTATATCTTGAAGAGTACAAAGCACAGTCTAGAGCTTTCAAGGAGAAGCTAACTCTCCAACAATTCTTCCAGATTAGAGAAGAAAGAGGAACCTATAGTCGCAATAGAAGGAAGAGGCATAATAGATTCTATTTGCCTACAGTTGATGGATCTTCCTCAAGAAATTTCAAGGCTTGGAGGAGGGAGTTAGATTCATTTCTCAAGCTACACCTTTTGGCTGAAGAGGAGGTTGTTCAAATTTCAGCACTTCATCTCTTAGATGAAGCAGAAGATTGGTGGTTTGGGCACATAGAGCATGCAAAGGTGACCAAGTATTCAAATTTCTTTCACAAGTTGAGGAATAATTTTGAAGTGGAGAAGAAATATTTGTGCTACAAAGGGGAATCTCCCAAGGAAACCAAGGAGAATGTCAATTTTGTCACTCTGTACAAGAGGTCACTACTTTCACCACCTGCTGCAGAAGTACTTGTATCTGGAGAAGAGACACTTGCATCTTTGCAAGAGAGACTTGAGCTCTTGATATATGGAGTCCCATGCATGGATCAGGAGGTGCCTGAGTAAGAGGAGGAAGATACCAACACTGGTACACTTGAAGAAAAGAGGCTATCACTCTTACCAACAGTTGGAGATACTATTGTCCCGGTTGGAGGAACTCTTGTGTTCTATCAAGAGGTTCCCATATATTAGTTGATCCAAGGTATGCATAAAATTTCAGCACATATTGTTTCAAGATCAATGCATAACAAAGGGTTAGAACAAAGTGTTGATTTGAAGTAGAGACATATCATAGCGCAGAGGACACTTGATCTAATCAAGGACGAGACTGAAAAGTCTCCCTGTTCATCATTGTTGAGCTACATTCAACCCCTTGAGTTGAGATGTAGAGTTTCAGAAAAGAGGATTAGCATTATCCTCTGTACAATGGCTAATTGTGAGATCAGTGTTGTAACTTGCTTTGATACAGTGCATGTATCACCCTGTAGATCTATAGAATTGTCACTTAGTAGCTATGACAAATAAAGGGCTTCATCATTCTTCGAGCATTCTAGAAGTAGCTTCACTCATGAATCAATGGAAGCAAATATGACAAATAATAGACATCTTGGAATGAGAAACCTTTTCTCCTTTCTAGATGACCCTTTCTCAATGAGCCTCTCACTACTCAAAGAGAAACTTCTACTTTTAGTAAATCCAAAAATTCTTTCTTTTTGGAGGGCCTTTGCTGGAGAGAGAATCTCACTAAGAGATCTCATTAGAGATGCATTTCAACATTTCATGAAATGCAAAGTTCTTCAACAGTTTGGGAAGGATGTCATTCTACAAAGGGAGGATTCCATGATTATGCAGTACCTCATTCATCATCCACATGGGAGTGAATGGGTAAGGATGATAAGAAAGGGGTTGCAAAACCACTTGCAGATTTGTATGGGCCAGCATGCTTGGTTACGTTGGTTTCCATTGGGAGATTTCTGTCACTCTCCAAAGGCACCTATTTTTCTGATCCATGCCTTGAAAAACACCTTTGAAATGAAGAAGGAGGCATGGTTGCGCTGGCTGCTCTTGGGTGAGTATGGATACCACCCAATAGCTCATCATTTTCTAAATCATGCCTTGTGTTTCAATGAAAAATTGTAGCAAATTAAGACATGTTCATTTTGGTTTTACTTGAGATATTTTGGCCACCACATGAGATCTCCTATGTCTATGTGTTTTGTATTATGTAAAACTTGGCATAATGATCTCATGATGTGCATTGATGATGTTCCTTTGTATGGGGCTGATGTGACATATCATATGTCCATTAGTATGCTTTTTCTTCATGATGCACATGAGAAGGAGAGAAAGCAGCAAGATCTCTTGTTGCTTGGGTTGCTTTTGGGGGAGTTTGGCTTGTCCATATTACATGGAGGAGATGGAGGATGGTAGCAAAGGGCCTTACTCCGGTGGTTATTGTTAGGAGAATATGGTCTGACATCTTTGTCTACCCATGTTACTTCTTCCCTTATTCTTTTGCATAACTTTGGAATGATGAAGTTTGGATCCAACAAGGCCAATAGGGCTAAGTATGAGAGCATCTCAATGCTCAATCTAATTCATGAAACATGGGATGAAGATATGTATTGTGTGAGGGAGCTTTTCCTTTGTGAAGAGAACCACCTTATTGTATGCACCTCATGTATTGATGATGGTGTTGGATATCATATGGTTGTCACTTGGTACTTCATGATGGAAGGAGGACATCTAACCAAATAGCTGGAGGTCATTCTTTATGTTTTTGAAAGACAAATTTCGAACCAAACATGCATAACCTATTGCAGAAAATGGAGGAAGCCTTCCTTATGTGGATTCCATTTGGAGGGGAATAGATGGCCTTGCATCTACTTTTGGAGTTGCTTTAGGACAAGCAACATTTTTTCGGGGGGGGGGGCTGTAATATTCCCAAATTTTCACATCATATTTGGAATATTAGAGTCCTTGATTTTCTTAATGAATTAAGTAAATAAAAGGGTGGAGGGACCCACAATCATCAATAAGAATAAATATCCAATTTGTGTGTGTGAATATGGATTAATTTAGACTAGATCTGCAAAAAGAGGTAGTTGAGCAACTACTAATGTGAATGAGATTAGAGATCATGTCTCCTTTAATGAGAGAGATCATGGAGGGTTGATTTAGTCAAATAAGATCTTGAAGATGTCAAACAAAGGGTCATTGAGCATTAATGATCAATTGATGGAGGATCATGTGCAAATGAAGCACATATGATGGAGGAGGTGTACATTGCACCTAGACTGTTTGGTTGATTTGGTCAAACAACACAGCCCCACTTAGAGGATCTTGTCCACATGAGACTGCGCAGTTGAGATTAGGGCCAAGGCTTGGGATGGCTGAATCATTATAAAGGAGATGAAGGCAAAGGTGAAATGTATCTTGGATTATTGTATGTATGATATTTTACATCTGCAGTTGTCAAGTGACATTCCACTTCATTCTTGGGTTGTTTAGCAGAGATTGCAGGTGCTATTTAGCACAGGGTGTTCCCGGGTGGCAATACCTCCTCTTTCTTTGAGTAATATCTAAGGAAGAGGTTTTTTCATTATATATCAGGCTTTAGGTGCCAATTCCTTTTTCTACTTTCTGTAGAAAATTCATATTCAGAAATATGCAGATTTCTGAAGATCAGTTTGGAAGGTGGAAGTTGTCTTCAGTACTTCAGCTGGAGAACAAAGTCAAGGATTATTCCCATCACTTGGGATTATAGATCAGCACTCCTGAAGCCACATTGCAAATTAGGCATCAGGACAAAAGTTATTGACCTCCTAGCAGTAGTATTCCCTTCAAGAATAATGCTATCCATATTGCATATCTGAAAGGAGGAAGGAAGTTGCTAGTACTTCAGCTAGAAATCCAGTGGAGGATCATTCCTTCACATTGCCATTAGTCTTACCATCAGCCTGGATCTTATTACAACATTTTTCAGCAGGAAGAAAGCCTCTCTTTCCCTCACAGCATAGTTTCTGTTGGCAGTTGTGATGCAGCAGCTGAATTCATCATTGGAGGATTGAGAAGGTAGATTGAGAGCTTCCAACTCATAGATCTGATGAAGGGTTCAGCCCTTCAAGCATAGATCTGATTTGATCTCACATTTCAGCCATCTATTCTTAATATCTAGCTTCAGATCTATATTTCCCAGTAGATCAAGGATCAAATCTTAGGAAGGTGTTTTTACAAAGTTGCAGATCTGGAAAATCCTTTCTGGGTTATCTCAGGAATCCATCACATTGGCTAGATCTTGAATCTTTTCATCATCAAAGCTCCAGTTTTGAGTAGATATGCATTTCTATTTTCAGCTTGCAACCATATGTTTATATTCTGCTGAAGAGATAGCATGGTATTTATTGCAGAGCCTCAACAGTTATGTTATACCTGCTTCAGACATGTTTTTAGGGTGATCCTAGCTCATCCTTTTACATGGAAAGAAGAACAGATAAATGAGATCTATCATGGAGAATGAAAAATATGTCACTCCTTTCTTTAGATCCATGCAAGATCTCTCGAAGGAGGTCTATCAAATGAAGGAGTAATAATAGAGAGAAGATCCAAGAAGAAGATGTGATGAGGAAAGTACTTCCTATCAGCAGTAAAGAAGACCGGAGAATCTTAGATGTCCTCATAGATCCACTATGCCCACTTTCTTTGAAGAAGGTGAGAGGTATAGAAGTGAAGAAAGAAATGAACCTGAGACTCATGAGACTCTCAGTCTATATCTTGAAGAGTACAAAGCATAGTCTAGATCTTTCAAGGAGAAGCTAACTCTCCAAAAATTCTTCCATATTAGAGAAGAAAGAGGATCCTATAGCAGCAATAGAAGGAAGAGGCATAATAGATTCTATTTGCATAAATTTGATGGATCTTCCTCAAGCAATGTCAAGGCTTGGAGGAGGGAGTTAGATTCATTTTTCAAGCTACATATTATGGCTGAAGAGGAGGCTTTTCAAATTGCAGCACTTCATCTCTTAGATGAAGCAGAAGATTGGCGGTTTGGGCACATAGAGCATGCAAAGGTGACCAAGTATTCAAATTTCTTTCACAAATTGAGGAAGAAGTTTGATGTAGAGAAGACAGAGTTGTGCTACAAAGGGGTATCTCCCAAGGAAATCAAGGAGAATGTCAATTTTGTCACTCTGGACAAGAGGTCATTACTTTCACCACCTGCTATAGAAGTACTTGTATATGGAGAATTGACACTTGCATCTTCGCAAGAGAGACTTGAGCTCTTGACATATGGAGTCCCATGCATGGATTAGGAGGTGCATGAGGAATAGGAGGAAGATACCAATGCTGGTACACTTGAAGAAAAGAGGACATCACTCTTACCAACAATTGGAGATGCTATTGTTCTGATTGGATGAACTCTTGTGTTCTGTTAAGAGGTTCCCACATGTCAGTTGATCCAAGGTATGCATAAAATTTCAGCACATATTGTTTCAAGATCAATGCATAACCAAGGGTTATAACAAAGTGTTGATTTGAAGAAGATACATATCATAGGGCAGAGGGCCCTTGATCTAATCAAGGAGGAGACTAAAAGCTATCCCTATTCATCATTGTTGAGCTACATTCAACCCCTTGAGTTGAGATGTAGAGTTTCAGAAAAGGGGATTAGCATTATCCTATGTAGAATGGTTGATTGTGAGATCAGTGTTGTAACTTACTTTGAGACAGTGTTGTATCACCCTACAGATCTACAATGTTGTCACTTAGTAGCTATGACAAATAAATGGCTTCATCATTCTTGGAGAATTTTGGAGGTAGCTTCACTCATGAAGCAATGGAAGCAATGATGATAAATAGTAGACATCTTGGAATGAGAAACCTTTTCTCCTTTCTAGATGACCCTTTCTCAATATGCCTCTTACTTCTCAAAGAGAAACTTCTACTTTCAGTAAATCCAAAACTTTTTTGGTTTTGGGGGGCCTTTGATGGAGAGAGAATATCAATAAGAGATCTCATTAGAGATGCATTTCAACATTTCATGAAATGCAAAGTTCTTCAACAGTTTGGGAAGGATGGCATTCTACAAAGGGAGGATGCAATGATTATGCAGTACCTCATTCATCATCCACATGGTAGTGAATGGGTAAGGATGATAAGAAAGGGGTTGCAAAACCACTTGCAGATTTGTATGGGCCAGGATGCTTGGTTATGTTGGTTTCCATATGGAGATTTTTGTCACTCTCCAAATGCACCTATTTTTCTGATCCATGCCTTGAAAAAAACCTATGAAATGAAGAAGGAGGCATCACTGCGCTGGCTGCTCTTGGGTGAGTATGGATACCACCCAATAGCTTATCATTTTATGAATCATGCCTTGTGTTTCAATGAAAAATTGCAGCAAAGGAAGGCATGTTCATTTTGGTTTTGCTTGAGATAGTTTTTCCACCAGATGACATCTCCTATGTCTATGTGTTTTGTATTGTGTAAAACTTGGCATAATGATCTCATGATGTGCATTGATGATGTTCCTTTCTATGGGGCTGATCTGACATCTCATATGTCCATTAGTATGTTTTTGCTTCATGATGCACATGAGGAGGAGAGAAAGCAGTAAGATATCTTGTTGCTTGGGTTGATTTTGGTGGATTTTGGCTTGTCCATCTTATATGGAGGAGATGGAGGATGGAAATAAAGGGCCTTACTCCACTAGTTATTGTTAGGAGAATATGGTTTGAAATCTTTGTCACCCATGTTACTTCTTCCCTTCTTATTTTTCATAACTTTGGAATGATGAAGTTTGGATCCAACAAGGCCAACAGAGCTAAGTATGAGAGCATCTCAATGCTCAATCTAATTCATGAAGCATGGGATGAAGATATGTATTGTGTGAGGGAGATTTTCCTTTGTGAAGAGAACCACCTTATTGTATGCACCTCATGTATTGATGATGGTGTTGGACATCATATGGTTACACTTGGTACTTCATGATGGAAGGAGGACATCTAACCAAACAGCTTTAGGTCATTCTTTATGTTTTTTAAAGACAACTTTCGAACCAAACATGCATAACCTATTGCAGAAAATGGAGGAAGCCTTCCTTATGTGGATTCCATTTGGAGGGGAATAGATGGCCTTGCATCTACTTTTGGATTTGCTTGAGGACAAGCAACATTTTTCCCAGGGGAACTGTAATATTCCCAAATTTTCACATCATATTTGGAATATTAGAGTCCTTGATTTTCTTAATGAATTAAGTAAATAAAAGGGTGGAGGGACCCACAATCCTTAGTAATAATAAATATCCACTTTTTGTGTGTGAATGTTGATTAATTTAGACTAGATATGCAAAAAGAGGTAGTTGAGCAACTACTAATGTGAATGATATTGGAGATCATGTCTCGTTTAAAGAGAGAGATCATGGAGGATTGATTTAGTCAAATAAGATCTTGAAGATGTCAAACAAAGGGTCATTGAGCATTAAAAATCAAGTGATGGAGAATCATGTTCAAATGAAGCACATATGATGGAGGAGGTGTACATTCCACCTATATTGTTTGGTTGATTTGGTCAAACAACGTAGTCCCACTTGGAGGATCTTGTCCACATGAGACTGTGAAATTGAGATTAGGGCCAACGCTTGGGATGGCTGAATCATTATAAAGGAGATGAAAGCAAAGGTGAAAGGCATCTTGGATTACTGGATGTATGATCTTTTAAATCTAGAATTTTCAAGTGACATTCCACTTCATTCTTGGGTTGTTTAGCAGAGATTGCAGGTGTTGTTTAGCACAAGGTGTTCTCGAGCGGGAATCCCTCCTCTTTCTTTGAGAAATATCTAAGGAAGAGGTTTGTACTTCATTATACATCACGCTTTAAGTGCCAATTCCTTTTTCTACTTTCTATAGAACATTCATATTCAGAAATTTGCAGATTTCTGAAGATCAGTTTGGAAGGTGGAAGTTGTCTTCAGTACTTCAGCTAGAGAACAAGGTGAGGGATTATTCCCATCACTTGGGCTTATAGATCAGCACTCCCAGAGCCACATTGCAGATCATGCATCAGGCCAAAATTTATTGACCTCCTAGCATAATTATTCCCTTTAGGAATAACGTTGTCCATATTGCAGATCTGAAAGGAGGAAGGAAGTTGCTAGTACTTTAGCTAGCAATCCAGTGGAGGGTCATTCCTTCACATTGCCATTAGTTTTACCATCAGCCTGGATCTTATTGCAGCATTTTTCAGCAGGCGGAAAGCCTCTCTTTCCCTCATAGCGCAGTTTATGTTGGCAGCTGTGATGCAGCAGCTGAATTCATCATTGGAGGATTAAGAAGGTAGATCTAGAGCTTCCAACTCATAGATCTGATGAAGGGATCAGCCCTTCAAGCATAGATCTGATCTGAGCAAAATTTTCAGCTATCTATTGTTCATATCTAGCTTCAGATCTGTATTTCCCAACAGATCAAGGATCAAATCCTAGGGAGGTGATTTTCCAAAGTTGCAAATCTGGAAAATCCTTTCTAGGTTATCTTGTGAATCCATCACATTGGCCACATCTTGAATCTTGGCATCATCAAAGCTCTAGTTTTGAGTATATCTGCATTTGTCTTTTTAGCCTGCAACCATATGTTTATATTCTGTTGAAGAGACAGTGCAATATTTGTTGCAGAGCCTCAACAATTATGATGTACCTGCTTCACACATGTTTTCAGGGTGATCCTAGTTCATCTTTTTGGCTAGATATACCTATATTTTGTACTTGTGTAACTGAATCATCTCCAATATAATAAAATGGCTTAGCTCTTTCTGCATATTCTGGTTTGTACTTAGATTTATTGTTTATCTTGCTGTAAGTTCTTATATTGTGTGAAGTATTACTGCATTTTCCCTTTTGGGATATTACAAAATATATGATTGTAATTGCAAGGTTGTGAAGTTAGTATGTTCCAATGTTGGCTTCTAGTCGATTAGGATAGATTCATGTGATAGCTCAACTAACCTGATTTTAAATGAATAAAATAGTCAGTGTTGTAGAAGTTTTTTTTTTCCTCAAGGGTTATGTAGGTGTTGTCATGATCTGACATTGCCATAGGAAATGGATAGAATAGATCATAAGTTGGATATGACTACGTGAACCACTCATAACATTAATCAAAATTTGTTGCAAGTCACTGCCTTTTCAATAGGAAGGTAATATGTAATAAGGAGTTACAAAACATGAACAACCAACTTAATGCATAAAGCTCAATCAAAGGGGACTGACATGAGATGATACAATTAAGTGTATCCATCCATAACTAGAACGTATGCAAATGTACACATTCATGGATTCATCGCTCGTGGGTCAAACTAGACAAATACTAGGCATGCTTGTATATACTTACAAATAACTGGAGTTACTTGATGAGACATAGAAATGTGGCACAATGGCCATCGTTCCTAGAGAACTTACTCGACATAATGGCTAGAGTGACATTGAACAAATAATCCTTTGCACTAAGTGTCATGTCAAATTAATTAGGTGCTTGTGGTTATTTCACCTATATACAATGGTATTTGAGTTGTTGACAAAAATATGTGACCAAGTTTGTAGGATGAGATCAACTTTTGCTAACCCTTCTAAGAGCCCAGTTTATAGATGTTGGCTCTACCTTAATAATTGTATAGACATGAATACAAGGAGACCAAATTCTTAAATCGTATCTCAATTATCCCTCGCTGAAATATGTGGGTATCATGTGCTCAACATGTATAGTTGCATCCTTTTGTGTTTTCAAAATTTGTCCGACATGATTGATGTTGGGATTTTCTTCTAATATATGTTAGGCTAGCCCAAGGATTTTTTACATTATGATTGATGTCATTGTTTTTTTTCTTGCCCAAATTTGAGGTTGGTAAGCTTAGAAAGTATGCACCCATTTCAAGGTGCATACTTGTTAGGATTGATTGTTTTATCACATTTCATGGTGTCACCAACTGCAAGTAGATTTCGAGAGTCTACATCTGTTCCAATATCAAGGTGTGTGATTTGGAATGTTGGATGCAATTTCTCAATGTCATCTATAGTGCTAGTACCTTTGCAACTACTTTTGCATCTAAGAAACATAGTAAAGCAACGGTTAAATAATATGGTAAACTACATTTATGGCATTGTTATAACTACAAGTATAAAATGTGTTTATTTTTATAAACTAAAGGCTTGCAACTGTACATATGAGATTTCTTTCTATCTTTATCTTATTGTAACACTCTCTTCCCACATCTACCCAAGTAACCGACCAACTGGGGTAAACATGTGACAAGAGGCTACTATAATGAGATTCAACCTCCTATGTGACCTTAAGAAAATGGAACCAATGGAAAAAACAACATACAGACCTTGTACAACAACCACCTCAATAACACCCTCTTCCCACATCTACCCAAGTAACCAGCCAACCACGGTAAATATGTGATGAGAGGATACTATAATGAGATTCAACCTCCTATGTGACCTTAATGAAGTGGAACTGACGGAGAACACAACCTACAAACCTTGTACAACAACCAAAAAGCCCCCAAGAGGTAACCCAACCATTCAGGCCTCTCACCCCTGGGTCACACTAACATTTTGACCTCTTTGATCCATAGTCGCAGGCATAACACTACATGCCATCAGACAGGAGGCTATTTCCCTGGGCATAACATTGCATGCCAGCGACTAGGTCCCCAAAAACTCAGTTCTATGCCTACATCTCTGGGATTTGAGCCACCTTTTCAGGCCCAGAACCTAATGCTTTTCCCAGAACTTCGTGAAAAGTTAAGAGTTGATAAATAACAATAGGAAAATGATGAGGAAGCAATCACATTATTAAGAACTCATCTGGACCCCTCCTAGCCATGATAGGGATTTTTTAAACATGTCACAAACATTGAATCTACATATGTAAACAACATAAAAGAGAAAAGCGGTCTCATACTTATCTGAGAATTGCTAAGAATCATTGATCCCATACATCATTAGCTGCCATGCAATCTATTTTACCATAGATACATTGTGTATTCATTTACAAGTAAAAACATGGATAGATCCATACATCATCACTAATAAAATACATTATTATAGCTATCATAATAACAAGAGAAATACAGTGGATACAACAAGAAGAAAATACACATAATAACCAGTACATTTATAAATCAAATACCAAAGGAATGAGATTCTCTATAAAAACCAACTAGATAAGGGACTTCCACGTTCCACCTTACCATAGAATGGATAAGCCAAATATCTCTTCATCCAATAACCCTCATGTCATATTCCAAACATGAATGTGGGACTCATAACCAACCAAAAAGAACCAAACAAGCATGAATGCTACCAGAGTTCTCCACCTACACCGTGAGGAATTTTTCTTCCTAGCCTCTAAGGCTTTACCGTAATCCACAGTCAGAATCAGGGGTCACTAGGCCCTAAACCGAGACATACTCTCTAGGTTTTATCATGCATTCCATCTCGAGACTACTAGGCAAAAATGGAGAGCACCCACCTCTCAGGCTTTACTGCAATCCATCCTGGATCTCTAGGCCCTAAACCAAGGCAAACCACCTCTAGGCTTTACCGCATATCCTGCCATTCAGAGGCAAGGATTCCTAGGCCCACTGAGGAAAAAAATTATTTGGCTTTACCAAAACCCATAATATGGTTCAAGGGTTACCAGGCCATGTATTATATCAATTCAAAGATCCACCCCACTCGGATTCGAATCCATCCGGTAATCCCTTTCAACCAAAGTATGAGAAACTCATCTCATCAAAGCTATGCAGAAATGGAAAAGTTAGGCTAAAAACATTGTCACACCTGGAAAAACCCATGCCATGACAGAAAATAACCACATGCAATACCATGCATGCTAGGTCTAGCAAGGAAAACACACATGCAAATTGATACTTGATGTTATCACCAAAAATTGATCACCTAACCATTTCTAACTAGGTGGATTGAAGTACACCATGTAAGACCAATTTTACAATAGTAAAATTGCTTTCACTATACGAAATAATTTAATAAACCATATTTTATTAAGTTATTTCTAGTTAAAACAGGAAAGCCCGTGAAGAATAATTAAATAAATCATTATTTATTTGATTTTCCTCTAGGAATAATTAATTAAACCATTTTTTAACTAATATTCCTTGCCATATTTGACCCAATTATGAGAAATAATTAGATAAATCATTGTTTTTCTTATTTTTCTCTAGGAATAATTAATTAAATCATTATTTAGTTATTATTCCTTGTTAAATTTGACTAAATCACCTAGGAATAATTAAACAAATCATTATTTGTTTATTATTCTTTACCCGTGTTCTTTAAATGATAAATAAATCATTTATTTGTTTATTATTTCTAAATAAAGGTATTTAACCAATTTAAATATATTTTCCCTCCAACAAAATATAATAAAATATTCCAAGTGGTTAGATCTAGATTATGGTTAATAATATTTTATTATTCTCCATTTTCTAGGATAACTCAATATTTTGTTATAAATAGGAGGGTTTTTCCATTCATTCTTCACTTTGATCATTATCATTGTTGCTACCATTTTATTTTTCCATCTGAGCTCCCACTTGAGTTCATCACATATTTTTGGTTTCCATATCATTGAGAGAGAAAGACTCACAAAGCTTAAGCATTGAGGACGGCCAAGAACCCATCCCATTTGATGGGGATTGGTAACACTTTACTTGTTTCCTTCAACAGATGTTATATAATATTGAAATTATTCTTTAAACTTGTGTTGTCTATTGGTAATTTGGAGTTACTTTTTCATAATTTATTATTTATTTTTGTTGTTTAACTTCTTTTGCTGCATAGATCTCATTTTTTTCAGGATTTGTTTTAACTTTCTGTTGCAGATCTAAAGGGTTAAGCAATTGTTTCTGTTGTTCGGGCTATATGTCATCTGTAGCTTAAGTAAGGTATTTTTGGTACACTTGCCGAAATATTTTACACTAATTACCATATTCTCATGATGATATCTGATGAGGTCAATACCGCTAATGTCAACCTTCAGACCCTGTCGTGCCAATATGAAAATAAACCCACTACATCTGCAACCAAGTCCCAAACCAAAGTATACATAGAGTCTATTATGACACCAAATTGTCCCTTACAGATCCCTCGGCCTAAGGCAGAGGTCATTCCCAATATCCCCAAAGGGTCATTACATCATAATGTTGCTTCTGCCAAAGCTGCCCATACATACAACATGGTATATGACTTGGAACAGTCTCTTGCCTCCATGTCAACATTGGATGTTCTCCAGACATTCCCATCCCAAAGAAAATCTCTACTATCTACTCTGGGCATTTTGGATCCTTCATATGATCAATTGATCATCTTTGATTTCGAAAAGTCATAACATCCTCCTTTATCCTCATCTGTTGCTTTTCAAATACCAGTTGCCATTCTAAATGCCACTATCCAGCAATGTATCATAGACGAAGGCGCATCCACATGTGTGATGTCTGACATTTTTTGGAAACAAATTAGGTCACCTTATTTTTCCCTATCCACCATCACTTTACGCGCTTGGGATGATCATCCTTCACATCCCCTTGGCATGTATCGCAATTGTCCTGTCACAGTTGCGAGCAAGACTACTTGTGTTGACATTGAAGTCCTCAATGCCCCTTTGGATTACAATATTATTTTGAGTCATAGCTACACCTATGCGATTTTAGTTTCCACATCTTTGGTTCGTCATAAGATGTTATTTCCCCATAATGGAAATAACATTACTTTCTATCATTTGACATATTATGATCCAAAGTCTTAGACATCACCCCAGTCTACCATCTCGACGATGACCAAAAATCAACTTGTCTCGCCTCTCACCAATGTCTCTCCAGGAGTCTATAAATATTCCACATTACTTGGTTCATTCTATGGTCTAGCACCTACCCCTTATGAGCCCAACTCGTCCAGTGTTTGCATGTTGCAAGCATCACAGGCTAGCCACAAGTTGTCTAGTATGACTACCTAGCAGTCAACACCTTCGCAACCTGTTTTTGTTCACTCAACCCAGCCAGTTCCTCAAGGACCATCTCCTTCTACTGGTGTCTCTCATCATCTTTTTCAACCAGGAATAGTTCCCCCAAGTCTTAACCATCTGAGAGTCATTCTACCAAGCCATGACCCTTTAGGTAAAATATTTTTTTTAGCTCCCCCACCAGAATATTTTTTGTGCCTATTATGGCTACGCTGAGCTTTTACCAAATTTAACCCTCGGGATCCCAGTCGTACATTGATCCCCCCCGCAAACACTCCACCAAATAAACTTAACTCAAACCATATATCGCTCTCGCTTTGACTCCGATTCAACCGATCATAATGACCCTTCCTCGGCTTTAGTTCCTCATCAACCCTCAATAGGAACCCACCATGCTGCGGAAGCACTGTGTGAGGGGGGACAAGCCAAAAAGAAGGAACCTAAGGACAAGGCTCCCCAAAAAACTCCTGATCCATCTAAGCCTCCAAAGCCCACACCTCCGTGCACTTTGTGTGATGTTATTGGGCATGCCACCAATAATTGTCCTGAGCTGCCTTGTCTCATACATATGGTCAACGAAAAATTTCTCAAATCTAACATCTGAGAGGTCCATGTTACCTTACCTGAATAATCCAAGACTCAAATCATTACGTAAAAATACCCTTGTGATTTGTGTGACCTTTACAGCCAATATTCCCATCATTGTCCTTGTCTCAACAAATTTTGGGATACTCTTCAGGAAATTCATGAAATAGAGGCCACTCGTAGTGGATCATCTACTCCTCTACTTGTGAGTTCTAGTCCCACTGCTTCACCAAAAATGGAGGATAGTTCTGCACCCATTGTGATACCTCCCCTTGATGTCGAGATGATAGACTCTTTGGTTTCTATTCTCTATCTGTCGTCATCCATGAGATCCACGGAGGAAGACACCTCTGGGTCTTCCCATTCTATTTTTTTCGAACCTCCCTTGTCAAACACCCCAGTCTCAACATCGGTAGATGTTTCATATACTAGCTCTTTGTCTACCCATAGTAGCAATGCGTATGTGAACCATATTTCTCATGATGATGCGATAGTTCGCTGTGCCACATCAAGTGGTCTCCCTTTCTCTAGTTCTCCCATCCTCCATTTCGATGAGGACATAATGGAATCCATGAACACCCCTTATTTTCCTTGGGATGATATGCACCATCATGCGTATTTCCTTCCACAACAAACCCATGATCAATATGTTCTGGAGTCTAAAGACTTCATCCGTAGTGAATTCGATTGGTTCTATAACCCCTTACTTCAAACCCATGAATTTGAACCACATACACATTTTTCACATTACATTGACACCTAATTTTTGGGCAAGGGGGCATACCTTCTAGAGGATTTTGAAGGTCAACTCTTTCCTAACCCTCTAAATGCACTCTACCTCAATAAATCAAACCCATCGCATCTCCCATTAAAATGTGTTTATTTATTTTTGCCATGCATTTAGGTAGCTTGCATACCCCATCATCTCATTTGTTGTCTTATGGTGCCTTTTAGATGGATCCATCATCCACACCGTATATTGGCCATGTCGATGGTGCGAGTTGCTTCTCCCAGAATCTACCCTCTAAAGTTTGGGAAATTTTTACCCCCTTGCATTCGTTATTTCACTCCAACAGCGTATGCATTGGACCTGCCACCAATAACCAAGCTGAATATGATGCATTGATAGGTTTGTTAGTCGATGCCCTTGACCATTGCATCCTTCATATTCCTTGCTACTTATCATTCAATTGAATAAAATTTGTCGTGTGCATAACCATATCCTATTTAGAAAATATTTACAAGTGAAGCTTTTACCACGTGAATTTGAATCCATTACATTCAATCATGTTCCTAGAGCTCAAAATCACTATGTAGACACCATTGCAAATAACATTCTAGATTGGCATTTATCGCATGCATTTCACACAAGAAAACCATAAAACAAAATGGTGAACCACAATCGTCATATAAAAAGATGCATATCCATATTATGTATCATCACATTAAAAAATAAGTGTTTTGAGTCCACTACTCTAAATACATTTAACATTCCCATAGCATGTTACAAATACAAAAAGGGGACCCACATGTCCCTATCCCTAGTCACTATCTGGAGGCTCCCGGTCCAATGGCTCTGCACCACCAGCTCGTAGATCACGAATAGCCTGACCAGCCATCGCCATGTGTCACATGATCCCTCACCACTCTGAGGCAAGACCCATACACTCACCAGTAGACCAATATTCTAGCTCATGCCACCTGCACTCTGATACCCTAGCCAGTACCACATCACATCTGTGACATAGATCCTCCAGCAGAGCCTCATAATCCAGTCTCTGGTGTGTCATTGATCCACTCTGTTCCGTAGCCCCATGCGTTGTGGCTCATCCTACATATCATGTCAGTTTTACCGAAGTTATATCTGCATACCACAAGTTTCAGAATCAATACCATATACACATTCTACAAACTTTAAATGCACCAAAAAATAGTAACTTACACTTACCATCTGGTCCCCATGCTCATCTAGGTGGAAGTGGCAAGTCAGGATAACCTTGATAGTTCATACCATTGTATGGATAATCATCTATGTATAATGAAATTTTATCCCAATGCGCAAATAACTCTATTCGTAACACACACACGACTCCTCCTCCCGATCCTCAACACAGTAGCTACTCATAACTGTGCATCGTGGGTTCCTGTGGGCCCTATTGAAATTTTCAATAAGAAATAGTGAAATTGGAAACCAGAAAGGACAAAAAAATGCACTCACATTGGCGTGGGATTCTAGTCACACATTTGGGAGGAATTCAGTTACACATTAGTGATAAATGTGTGTGTCTAATTTATTTTCCCTTAAATAAATTGGACAATAAATTGTAAGTTCATCTCATAATAACTTGCATCAGTTAAATAAGTCATGAAGACTGAGTTAGCTCAATAATTTCGATTTGAGGGTCTAATATGAGGCATGTAGAGTGATTCTAATATTTTGGGGGTCTAGTTGCAGTTGTTGCACTAGTGTGGTGTGAGTGTAATCAGTTAACTCAAATTAATTGAGCTAAAATCAGTTTAACTAGTTCTAACTGAATGAAGAATTACTGAGAGGTCCAGTGAATTAAATTAGAATTAATTCACAAGTAGTGATCAATCATATAACTGATGATTTGCTATAAATAATTGCATGCATGTCAGTTATGATGAATAACCAATTGAGATAAAGGTTAAAGGGAACATAACTATCAGTTGTATTATTAGCAAATTGTTCAGGTACAATTATAAAGTCATGAGAAGGCCATGATGGATTGTGCAATCAAGGAAGGTTGATTTGTATATTTAATAGGGGCATAATTCTCTATGAATTGCATGAGAAAGGCTGGGCTTAGCAGAGGTTGAGAATTGGCTAAGTGTTTGTCAATTTGTCCTGAGCATTGCAAGCCAGTTTCGAGCAGGATCAGAGTGAGACAAACAGGAGAGTGCGGGATTTTCTCGGTGTGAGAAAGAATTGTATTGTTTCATGATTCCTTGACTTTGTAAAATATATGATAGCGGGTTGAGCAGTTTCTTTCACCAATAATATCTTGTGTTGTGTGATTCATTTACTTCTTTCTCTTACTTGCATGTGATTGAGAGATCGTGTTTTATATTCCACAAATATTGTAGAAGGATTCAGTATCTTATTCTAATACATCACAAGATTGGATTGAATCCATTGGTATATAAATTTTGTATAATTTATACATGGTATTAGAACACCAAGAATCGAAATAGAAGAGAAGAAAGTGAGTTTGTCTTGAACATTTTCAAATTTGTAGATTTATTCTCCAGGATCCAGCAGTAGATCGAGATGTCTTTCAATGGCTTAAGACTGGAACATGCACTCGAGGGAAATTATAATTATATTTCATGTAAGGACAATATGGAGTCAGTTTTGGAGGACAACGGGTTGAAGGAATTCATAGATACTGATATTCCCAAGCCCGTAGTAGCAGATGCCCAACTTCTTGATGCATAGCAAAAGAAGGTAGCAAAGGCAAGAAGGATCTTGTTATAGGGAGTTTAAGATCATGTTTTCTCAAGTATCCATGGGAAGGCGACTCCATATGCTATGTGGAAGGCCTTGAGAGATCTATTTCAGAATAGCAGTGACCACAAGAATTTGGCGTTGAAGGATAAGCTCAGAAAGATAAAGATGGAGGAGGGCTAGATGGTACTAGAATACTTGGCAAAGTTCACTCAATGTTGATATGAGCTTGTAATTGTTGGTGTGACGGTAGCACACGATGATTTGGTGAGCCTAGCACTTCTAGGCCTTCCCAAGAGCTGGCATAGTTACCAATACTCTGTGAATGGGAGGGAGAAGTTACCAGACTGGGAGTGTTTGTGTCCAACTTGGTAATATAAGAGATAAGGGGGAGCACTAGAGATGGGACTGTTACACAACAATTTTTCATTGTCCCTGTACTCCCTGTTCCTAATCCTAGAGATCCCTAACAGTGACCCCTGTTCTATTTTACATCATGAAAATGCGCCATCATATCCCTTCCAGCATTATGAGAAAACTATCTGTAGACCATTCATGAAGCAACTCCTTGAAAACATGATTATCTGGAGTGGCGCACCCTCTGCGTGTCTCACTCACGCCGATGGCTCTTTTTGATCTAGGGAAGCATCAATTGGCACACCCTTTGTGTTTCTCACTCACGCCAGTGGCTCTTTTTTAGTCTATGGAAGTGTCGATTGACGCTGGAATGAGAATCATACCCATGCCAATCCTCTTCTGGAAAAAAATTTTAAAAATGGAAGTGAAGCTTTGAGATCTAGAAGCTTCGTGGAGGAGAGTTGTTTGTTTGTTCCTGAGGATAGAGCTGAGCTTCTCCCTTTGGGCTTCTTGTTCCTACAAAAGTGGAACCACCCAAAGGGATAACCTATTTCCCCACCTTAAGTGGATCCTTTCTCCCTCATCCCTTGATATAAAATGGGCATTCTCCCATAGCTCTACTAGTTAGAACAAAGATAGAAGAACAACAGAGAGATATTTGTTGCTATAAGTATCAAGTGAGAGTTGAGACCTTTTGCCCATCACATCAAGTTGAAACGAGTGCTTTAGAGACGTGTCTGGATCTAGACTCGTCGAAGGAGAGTTTCAACATCAAGGCATAGGTTGTAACTCCCCTTCTCTATTAGAATACAATACAATTGATTCGTGCTTTCCATTCTCGTCTTTAATGTATGTGTTAGTATGAATGCTTTGTCGAAGTGTACGAAAAAAAACCACTTTAGCTACGCATAACTAATAGCCCTAACATCAAATATGGCTGCAAATATCTTCAGATCTGTAGTTAGTTGATCAAGACAAGAGCTGCAAAAACCAGATCTATGCATAGAAAGATATTAAGCAGTAAAAAGAAGGGTTTGCTCCATATATCAATAGACAAGACGAGAACAATTTTGGAAAAGAATTTTTTGTATTAAGGGCACCTGGGAGGAAAAAAAGAAGATGTTTCCAATTCTCCTCAATGGGATGGGTTCTTGGAAGTCCTCAGCACTTCAGATCTAGAATTTCTCTCTCCTGTTGGTGTAGAAAACCCGGACAAAGATAGAACTCAAAGGGAGCTCACATAGCAAATAATGGAAAATATGACAATGATAATGGCTCAAAGTCAGACAAAGAGTTTAGATCCAGAGTGATCCAATAGGCAACAAAAGGTGAAGAATGGTAGGGAAAACCCTTCTATTTATAACAAAATATTGAGTTAGTCTAGAAATTGGTGCATAATTAAATTATTATTAACCAAATCTAGATCCAAATTTTATGGAATATTTTATTATATTTGTTGGAGGGAAAAAAAATTGAATTTGGTCAAATCCCTTTATTTGTAAATAATAAATAAATAAATGATTTATTTATTATTTTAAGGATGTGGTTGAGTAATAATTAAATAAATAATGATTTATTCAATTATTTATAAATGATTTAGTCATATTTAACAAGGAATATTATTTAAATAAGATTTAAACAATTATTCCTAGAAAATAATAAGATAAATACGGATTTATCTAATTAATTTATTTGTTTTGGGTTAAACATGACTAGGAATAATAATTAAATTATTGTTTAGTGGTATTCCTTGAGGAAATATAAACAAATATAGATTTGTTTATTATTTCCTTTTGGGGTTTCTGTTTAGACCATAAACAACCTAATAAATGTGTTTTATTAAGTTATTTTACATAGTGAAAGCAATTTTACTTAGGGTAAAATTGGTCTTACATGGTGTACTTGGGTCCATCTAATGATAGTAGGTTAGATGACCAAAAAATGGTGTAACAGTATGATTGGATTCTTAGTTCTCCTTGATCAACTGGGTAGATTGTATATGCAATATATAGCTTTCACGATTATTGTTGTTTGATCCCTTGTGTAGGTAAACAAGCACCGGTAATGGCAAGGATCTGACTACGAAGCACGAAGGATCAAAGGATTCAAGCGAGGAACATCATCAGATTGAGGTAGGTGATCTATTCACGATCTGCATACATTTACAATCTAGGAAAGTAGGCTTCTAATTGTTCCTTGTTGTTACTAGACCAATCTTAGGGCTAGAGGAATCGTCTCTTGTCCCGCGAGAGAGGATTTTCTGTATAACGGGGATACTCCGGCTTTCAACAAGAGAAGAAGATTGTGTATTAGTTGGAAAAGGAAATTGTTAGTATGAATATTTTGTCGGAAAAGGACCACTTTAGCTACGCATAACAAATAGCCCTAACATCAATTTTGGCTACCAATATCTTTAAATATGCAATTATTTGATCCAAATAAAGCTGTACAAATCTAGATCTATGCATAAAAGACATTAAGCAGTGAAAATAAAATGTTGCTCCATGCATCCAATAGATAAGACAAGAACAATATACTTGAAAGAATTTTTGTATTAAAGGGGCACCTGAGAGGAAAACAAGAAAGGTGTTTCCAATTCTCCTCAATGGGATGGGTTCTTGAAACTCCTCGGCATTTCAGATCTAAAACTTCTCTCTCTCGTTGGTGTAGAAAACCCAGACAAACATAGAACTCAAAGGGAGCTCACAAAGTAAATGATGGAAAATGTGACAATGATAATGGCTCAAAGTCAGACCAAGATTATAGATCCAGAGTGATCTAATGCAATGAAAGGTGCTCAATGAATGGGAAAACCCTTCTATTTACAACAAAATATTAGGGCGGTCTAGAACTTGGTGCATGAATAAAATATTATTAATCAAATTCTAGAACCACCTTTTAGGAATATTTTATTATATATTTGTTGGAGGGGTGATTTTTGACTTGGGTCAATTCCTTTATTTATAAATAATAAATAAATAAATGATTTATTTATTATTTTAAGGAAATGGTGGAAATATAATTAAATAAATAATTATTTATTTAATTATTTATAAATGATTTAGTCAAATTTAACTAGGAATATTATTTAAATAAGGATTAAATAACTTATTCCTAGGAAATAATCAAATAAATAAGGATTTATTTAATTGATTTCCTTTTTTTGGGTTAAATATGACCAGGAATAATAATTAAATTGATGTTTAAATAATTATTCCTTGAGGAAATATAAACAAATATAGATTTCTTTATTATTTCCTTTTGGGGTTTCCTGTTTAGACCATAAACAACTTAATAAAGGTGTTTTACTAAGTTATTTCACATAGTGAAAGCAATTCTACTTAGGGTAAAATTGGTCTTACATGGTGTACTTGAGTCCATCTAATGATAATAGGTTAGATGACCAAAAAAATGGTGTAACAAATTGCCCCCCAGTGTACGAGTGTTAGGAGCAAATCGTATGACCGAAGTACGTTGTAAGAACTCAATCACTAGACATCGAGAGGGAAGTCAGAGAGAGAAATGTAAGGTAGTCTAATGTGCTAAAGGAATAGACCCTGAGGAGACGAGACTTATAGATGCAACAAGTCTCTAGTTTATGAGATGGTACCTGTGCTAAAGGCGGTGGGGGAGGCATACCTATGCCTGCCGAGACAAAGTACAAAAAGAATAGTGTGTCCAGTAAACAAGGAAATGAACTATAAAGTACATGCTGGCATAAACATGAGCCAGAAAAATAGAATGATGAATCTCACATACATGTTGTGCCTGGGATAATAGCCAAGACTTATACAATAATATATGAGTACATGAGATACAAATACAACCCAAATGCCCCCTATGAATGGGGAAGGGCTCGCAAAATCTAACTGATACATGCAAATCGAAAAGGCGCTACAAGCGGCTGAGGCTGGCATCATCAAATATAGGGAGATACATCAAAGGCTGAAATGAAGAGTTCATCTGGGCATGTGGGGGGCTACCTGCAGGGCCACCCCCTCATGAGGGTTGAGACATCTCACACACACCCGGGAATCACCAATAGCTGCTACTACATCACTGGACCATCAAGTATACGGATCTCGATCATGATGAAAGGAGCTAGAGCCAAGGTACACTGCCCTCTAGACCTGTCTTCTGGAGTGAATGAGTTGATGTCGATAGAAGGAGGTCCGCCATAGGTGAGGCAATAAGGGATCCCCAACTAAGGCACGAGAGAAAATAGTAGAGCAACAAACAGATGGACACTAATAATGATGATGAAATGGGGGATACTGAGTAGCGGATGGATGACTTCCCTTGTTAGAGCATAAAGGGCATGAATGGCTTGGCAGCGACTGACACAATATCATGAGGGATAGGGGACAATGGGACTGAAGGCCATAATGTGCAACACGAGAGAGGGACCAAGCAATGAAGGATGGAGGACTATAGTGAGATACAAAGGGACTCGTGATAGACTCCATGAATGCGATGATGACTCAAATCGAATGCTCTAAACAAGGGTGACTCAATGGTGTTGCCACACAGTAAAGGTCCAATGGGGGACCATAAAAACATGAGTACAATAGGGTATCTCATGAAGATAAATCAACACGAACAAGGACAAGTAAGGCGGCAAAGTGGTTCCCCAAGTACAAGTGTTGTAAGTGAGGAAATTCGATTTGGAGGAGAGGTGAGTAGACCCTTCGTGGACAAAATGTGTCCTAGTGAAGTATCAAAACATGAAAAACTAATAGATACCCATTTGAGTGCTCGAGGAGAGATTTCCAACGATGCAGACAGTGTGTCAAACGAGGCTATGGTTTGGGCACAACGGGTGAAAGAAAAAACAGTGGTTTCTCTCCTAATAAGGCATTTTCCCTCCAAATACATTCATTTTCTTGTGTAGCTGTGGTGAATGTGGAGAGGAGAGAAGGCCGTAAATCTTGCAGGAAGCATAGCGGACAAACCGACCATTGGAATTGAGATCCATCAGTTGCAGGTAAGAGGCCTAATCCTACTATTTGTTTTTGATGGATTAAAAGCTCAGATTAGTGTCCTAAATCTTAGGAATAGCCCCTAACTAATCTTTACGGTTGGGTCACACTTTTTGGGGCAAAAATTGTGACATGCGAAGCAGGTTTGGGCCTGAAAAGTGTGACCTGTCCCAGGATTTGGCCAAAAAGTGCGACCTGTCAGAGGGAGGTGATTTTAGTGTTGTTGTGGGCTGAGATTCAAGTTTTGTGTAATTGAATGCATTTTTTCCTATCTATAGACTGAAAAAGATGATGGTTTTGTGCAGATATGGCAGATATACGGATTAAGTGGAGAGAGACAGACTTGGGTACATTACGGACAGAAATCCAAGCGGATCAGGGTGTCCGTCGTGCATTGGCCAGGTTTGGGGTTCTGAAATTTGTGGAGAACCCTCTGATGAGAGCTGGGGAGCCCTTGTTGGCTCGAATTATCAGTTATTAGGATCTAGATCATGATTTCCTTATGGTGCAAGGGCACAGGATTGAGCTGACAGTCCAGGATCTGTATTTCCTGACTGGTCTCCCACCATTAGGGATGGTGGGAAATACACAGCCAATGTTACCGTAGGGGCGTAACATCATGGATTTCATAGAGCGACATTGTCGACCAGGTGTCCGGGTCAAAGGGACTCAGATATCGATTGGGGATCTAGAGAGGTTGGAGACCCCTGCAGTAGCGGCAGTAGTGTTGTGGATCCTGGGCACCCAGGCACTCCATCACATCACTGGAGGGAGATGATGATTGTAGAAAGTGTGTTGAGTGGGACCTACTATGGTTGGGCCCAGATGATGTTGGTGCCATTGAAACGACAACTGTCACTTTGTAAGCGGCAAGTGAACCATGATTATGCTTATGGGACTGTATTGTGCTCTTTTTCTGAGAAGATCCCGACCTTGCAACCTCGTGTGCAGCTACCTGATGGGGGTCCGAGAGAACCCAGCATGCGTTAATGGGGATGACTACTGTGTAGAGGAGGAGGAGGGGTGGTCAGACGAGTGTTCCGACCAGAGTTCTTTGCCCATTGGGATCAAATGTCGTTGTACATAGACGACTATCCCTATAGTGGGATGAGTTATTGGGGAGATTTAGACTTGCCGCTTCCGCCTGGTCGAGTATGGGGGCCTGATGGTAAGTGACAAGTAACTAATCTGTTATGTGCATGTTAAAGTTTGAGAATAGTATTTATGGTACTGATCGTCATACTTTTGGTATGCAAATATAGCTCCGGTGAAACCAGCCGGATATATAAGACGACTTGCAGTAGTAGGAACTACAGTGCTAGTGGATTGAGAACAACACAAAACAAGGATATAACCATGTTGTTGGAGGACATTCATTGTAGATGTGAGGGGCTGCTAACTGGTGTTTCGGAGCGGGGTTGGCAATACTTAGACGACCAGTACATAGAGATATGTATTGGGCTACCCTCGGAATGGCAAGGTATCATGCGGTGCATGGCGATGGCTGGTTAGATTGTGCGTGATCTACGAGCTGCGGGAGCAGAGCCATTGGCTCGGGATCATCCAAAGAGTGATTAGATGTAGGGCAGGTGGTGCCCCCCAGTGTGTATGTAGGGTCAAGTGGTGCCCCCCAATTTTGAGTTTTGTTTTTTGTAACATGCTATGGGCATGACATATGTATCAGAGTAGATGGACTCTAAAAACATATTATATGATATATAGTATGCATATCAATTGTGTTGATGATGTGAAATTTTATTATCTTGTGTGTGATAAATGTCAGTCTAGAACATGGTTTGCAATGCTATCTACGTAGTGATTTTGACTTCTAGGTACATGGTTGAAAGTAATGAATCTAAATTCACGTATCAAAAGTTTCACTCATAAATATTGTCTAAACAGGATAGGGTTATGCACACGATAGACACCATTGAGTTGTAAGACAAGAAGCAGAGAATCTAAATGAACGTGTAGATGGAGGATGCGATGAGAGAGGGCATCAGCTAAGAGGCCACGTACTGCATCATACTCAGCCTGATTATTGGTGGTATTACCAATGCAGACCCCATTAGAAAGAACGAGGGTATGCAAGGGGGTAAATATGGCCCAAGCTGCCAAGGCAAGATTCCGGGAATAGCGACTTGCCCCATTGGCATAGCCAATATAATGTGTGGATGAGAGGTCCGGCGAAATAGTGTCACAAGACAAGAAATGGGAGGGGGAAGAATAATGATGGCAGCGTAAGTGTAGGTAGACATCAAATGACAACTATGGGAGTTAGTAGTCTGGGTATGATGGCTATGACTCATAGACTGACTAGAGGGTGATGTAAGGGCTATGGGAGGAATAGCTAGAGCTCAGGCTGCGGAGAACATCATAGATACGGATGGTATCATCCTGGGTATGGGTGGGAAGGAGAAGGTTGAGGAAACCACATGACACTACAAAGCTACCTAAATCATCCGCATGGGAAGAAAGGCTCACATATGGATTTCCATGGGGGGTGACAGAATTAGAACAAGTAAAAAGATGGTCAAAGGATGTGGAGCCCAAGAATGTTGCTGAAGGGGAATCAAGCAAAACAGACGGAGTGGATTCAGGGGGAATGTACTCCGGGGGTCGCACGGATGATGATAGGTATAGGAGGGGGGCAGCAGGTTCTGACATCTCAACATCAGGGGGAGGAATTTCAATGGTAGCAGGGGGATCCTTGAGTTGGCCGGATGCATATTGCACGAGGATGGGAGAGGCAGATTGATTTTGTTCAACCTTGTACTCGCGAATGACCTCTAGAGAGGCTCGGTAATGCGTGACGTGAGGAAAATGGTGAGAATAATGGCCATGGACACCACA
Source organism: Pinus albicaulis (assembly GCA_034641835.2). Taxonomy (NCBI): domain Eukaryota; kingdom Viridiplantae; phylum Streptophyta; class Pinopsida; order Pinales; family Pinaceae; genus Pinus; species Pinus albicaulis. Next base: position 1,196,328,675 of record CM076577.1, read on the forward strand.
CAGAGCACAGGGCTTGTTGGTGTGAAGAGTCTTTGGGTTCTTGGCTGCGGATGAGGAAGAAGCAGAAGATTCAGGTAACGCGACTTTAACCATGAGTTTGATACGAGGAAACTCGGGACAAGTATGGGTGGCATGACCGACGCCATCACACAAGGTACAAGGCTTGGCAGGTTGAGGAGGGGTAGTTTTGGGGGTGTGGCCTTATCTTTGGATGCCCTCTTGCGAGATTTTCCTTTCTTTCTGGTAGTTGTCACAGTAGGAAGATGGTCTTGTCGAGGTGCTGGTGGCATTGTAGCGATGGAAGAAGCTAAGGGAATCAGTTGAACTGGTGTCAAAGCAAGGTATGCTTTGGGGTGACCTGGTGGGGTGGCGGCTGGAGGGTCAAGGTACCAGACAGGAATTCCCAGGTTCAGGTTGGGGAGGGAAAGGGTGGCCATGATGGGGACCAAATAGACTCTGGGAGGGGGAGCAAGAAAGGGTATCTGACCAGCAGGGTAATGGCCAGGAGGGACGGCGCCAAGATGATTGAGACTTGGGGGAACCGACCCAGGAGGATATAGAGGCTCATGGGTATCAGCTGTAGGGGGTGGGCCAGAAGGAAGAGGTCCAGTTGACAAGGGCAAAGGGCTAGGAGCAGGTTGCGGTGGGCGAGGTTGAGGTTGCTGACTAGCCAAAGTGGGTTGCTTGAGGTCGGCCTAAGAAGATTGCATCATGCAAACATTCACCGAGCTGGGATCAGAGACAAGAGGAAGAGGAAGACCAAGGAAGGTGCCAAGCAAGGAGGATTCTTTGTAAACGTTGGGGGAGACACTGGTCAAAGAATCGATGGTGTGCTTATTGATGACCGAAGAGATGATCGACTCAAGGGAGGTTTGAGATTTTGACTCATGATATGTCAAATGGTCAATAGTGATTATCTTTCCATTATGAGGGAAAAACATCTTTCGATGGACCGCGGAAGGGATAGCATACATGGCATAGGTGTAGCTACGCCCTAAAATAATGTTATAATCAAGAGGGGCGTTGATGACTTCAACATCAACGCAAACCGTCTTGCCTGCAAGGGTGATAGGGAAATTATGTAAGAGGCCAATGGGCTGGGAGGCATGGCCATCCCATGGACGAAGAGTGATGGTGGAAGGGGCCAGCTCAGGAGATCCGAGTTTTTTCCAAACCGAAGCAGACATTACACAGGTAGATGCCCCCTCGTCAATAATACACCGAGCTACGTTAGTGTTCCGGATTTTGACTGGGATTTGGAAAGCGACGGAAGCAGGAAGGGGAGGATGATCTGACTGACGGGTGTCGAAAACAATCAATTGGTCATCAGCAGGATCTACAGCGACCATGGCAGATAGTAGAGCCTTCCTTTGGGAAGGACAGGACTGGAGGAGTTCCAGTGTTGAAATGGCGGCAGGAGACTGTGCCAAATCATCTACTACGCTATACGAATGAGAAGCTCAACTAGAAGCAGCATTTCAGCGTAATGGGCCCTTAGGAACCTTTATAGGGACCTCAAATTTGGGTTGAGGAATCTGCAAAGGACCATTTGGTGTCAAAAGAGGCTCTGTAGGACCTGAAAAAGGTGACTCAGGGACAGATGGAGCGGGAGGCATGGGGTACTAACGAGACTGACTTTGAAGGTTAAGGTCGACAGTAAGAGGTTGGTCAAAAGTCATCATGAGAATCTGGTAATCGGAGGAACCAGAAGGGGAAGGTTGAGTGGTTACCGAGGCATGAGGTGGTTGAGTAACCACGAATACTTGTTGAGGGAAAGGATCAGTAAACATGGCAGGTTAAGAAGTAGCCGCATTGGGAGGAATAGTAGGGGAGGAGTGTTGTCCCCGCACTGTAGCTTAAGCCTCCCACATCTGCCTCATTTGTGGTAATAGGGGAAAATTGTGAGTGTAATGACCATAAACATGGCAACACGAACAAGGCTTATTGGTGCGAAGAGGCCTGTCCGGCTTGGGCTGAGACCCTTGTGGCCGGGTAGCAGTGTTAGAATCGATACTTGGAAGATTGGATCCATGATTACTAGGGGTAGATTGATTTTGATTGCCTTTCCTCTTTCATTGAGAAGAAGGAGGATTAGTCATGCCCTGTTGTGCAAATACTTTCCCTCGAGGGGGTAGTAGTTGTTGGTGCGGGGGTTGAGAAGGCAAGGGAGTTGGAGGTCCAAATTCTAGAGGAGTTAGGACACCAAGCTGAGGGTAAGGATAAGGGTTAGGATGGGAAACATTGAGGTAAGCAGGAGGGTGGGCAAAAGGAGGAGGCATGCCATATCCTGGATACATGCTACCTTGACGGGGGAAAGTGCTGGAGGTGCTGGCCCCTCCCGGAGGGAATCCATAGCCCATAGGAGGTTGAGCGTAGGTATGGGAAATAGCTCCAACGATACCGTCAATAGAGTGAGATGCCCCCGGAGCGTTAGTTCCACCGGGTTTGGGGAGATCAGGAAGGACGGTATAAACATAACCAAATTGAGCATAGATAAGTTCATATTTCAAGGCTATTTGGAGGCCGACTTCTTCAATTTGAGGGAACTGGGATGCGACATCTTTTCCAATGGGAGGTAAGAGAGATTGAAGGAACCAATCCATATAAACTCGATCTTCAAAGGTGGGAGCGCGACATAAGCTCCTTCTTCACCGCCATTCCTGGACATGAGTGGAAAGGCAGGTCGAAGAGGATTGACGGAAAGAATTCAAAAGTTCTGTACCAGTGTCGTATCAAAGAGGGAGTTGGAAATAAGATAAAAAGGCTTGGGAAATGGTTGCAAAGGTGGTATGGGAAGAGGTGGCCTGATCAACATACCATTTAGAAGCTTCACCGGTAAGCGTGTGTTGGAACAATCTAAGACGGATGGAATCATCGATAATGGAATTAGATGAACACCACATGTGGAAATATCGGATATGGTTGGAGGGATCTTCACTAGCAAGGCCTTTGAACTTGGGAATGTCGAAGGGGAGATTGGTTGGCATAGTAGGCCAACTCACATCGTGGCGGATAGGATCGTTCATCAACTGATTGAAATCAGGGAGATTGAGCCCAGCCATATAAGGGAGCAAGGGGGAAGTCGAGGTGGTTCCCATGGTGGTTCCACTAGAAACAGACCCAGCAGTAGGATCGGGGTTGCTAGCTTTAGGTCCTGAACTAAACATGGTGAAGGTAACAGGAGGAGAACTAGAAGAAGGGGGAGAACCCGAAGAATCAGAAGAAGAGTCGGAGTGCGGACTCGGGGGAGGACTAACTCGACGACGACGGGAAGGAGTAAGTCGACTAACTGGAAACTGAGGGTGAAGGCCAAGAAGTCTCCGGGACAAACGCCTTGGAGTTGCAATGATGATGGGAAGAAGCAAAACCGACAAGGGCAGGGAGGTGCAAAATCAAGTGAGTTCAATGTCGAAACAAGGGCAGAGAGGTGCAGTGTCAATTGATTTTAAAGTCTTTGCCAGGGGGTGTTAACTAGGCTCTTCTTCACTGAGGGTCAGTGTGTGGCGTGTGTTAATTTTAATTTTTAAACCCGGACGTTTTGAGGGTAAAAGAAAAAGTGTGTTGTGTAACTGAAAATAAATCTGCAGAGAATAGTAAATAAGACTGAAATAACAGAAAATTAATAGCTAACAATGCACCGATCTAACCCAAGAAGGCGGGTCTCTCAAAACTAGTCTAATAAGAGGGAAAAAATCTAATCAGAACATGCTAAAAAGAGGCCAATAGATCTAAGTTCCGGAGGGACAGGGATCTAAAGGAGAAATCTGCTAAAAAGAGGTGCAAAAAACAGCAAAGAGGTAGAGGCAAGGTTGCTACAACAAGAGGGGGAAATCAGCTAAAGGTAGAAGGGACAAGGAGGTGACCCTAGAGGTAAACCCAAACAAAACTATATGAGGTGATTTGAAAGGGAGAAGATTTGATCTAGAGGGATCTGAAAATGAGGTATCAGATCTGAAAAGGAAAAGGCTGAAACTCTGAAAATTCAGACGTCTGAAATAGCTAAAAATATTCCACAAAAAGTGGAGGGTACTAAAGCCCTAAGGGGTGAGAGTCCCACTTAGTTGAGTAGAACATATCAGAAATAGGTCAAAACGGACTAAGACATAGGCTGGAAAACCCTGACAGAAGCTTCAGACAAACCCAAAAAAATTGTTGGAAAAGTGCAGAAAAAAGTCCAGGTCACAGGTTCTAACCTGTTTTCAGTCCAAGTCGTAGTTTTTAGGCAGAAAAGTGCATCCTCTAGTCCAGGTCGCAGGTTTTGGGCCAATAAGTGCGACCTACAGATCCGAGTCTCTCGACGGCAGAGTTCAAAAAAAATTGTCGTCTCAGTTGCGGCTGATTTCTGTCACCTGTGCAATAGGGCCAGAGACACACGAAAGTTAAAAATATGAGTGTTTGAGGGTTTTAGAGGTGAAAATCACCATAAAAATAGGAAAAAAAAAAACTGAAGAGAAACCCTAGAATCTGAAATAGATGAATATGCAAGAATGGATAAAACAACAGCGGTCGCAAAAGAAAACCAGTGTGGAGTCGCCAATTGTTAGTATGAATATTTTGTCGGAAAAAGACCACTTTAGCTATGCATAACAAATAGCCCTAACATCAATTATGGATGCCAATATCTTTAAATCTGTAGTTAGTTGATCCAAATAAAGCTACACAAATCCAAATCTATGCATAAAAGACATTAAGCAGTGAAAATAAAATGTTGCTCCATGAATCCAATATATAAGACAAGAACAATATATTTGAAAGAATTTTTGTATTAAGGGGGCACCTGAGAGGAAAACAAGAAAGGTGTTTCCAATTCTCCTCAATGGGATGGGTTCTTGAAAGTCCTCAGCATTTCAGATCTAAAACTTCTCTCTCTCGTTGGTGTAGAAAACCCAGACAAACATAGAACTCAAAGGGAGCTCACAAAGTAAATGATGGAAAATGTGACAATGATAATGGCTCAAAGTCAGACCAAGAGTATAGATCCAAAGTGATCTAATGCAATGAAAGGTGCTCAATGAATGGGAAAACCCTTCTATTTAAAACAAAATATGAGGGTGGTCTAGAACTTGGCGCATGAATAAAATATTATTAATCAAATTCTAGAACCACATTTTAGGAATATTTTATTATATTTGTTGGAGGGGAAAGGATTTTTGACTTGGGTCAATTCCTTTATCTATAAATAATAAATAAATAAATGATTTATTTATTATTTTAAGGAAATGGTGGAAATATAATTAAATAAATAATGATTTATTTAATTATTTATAAATGATTTAGTAAAATTTAACTAGGAATATTATTTAAATAAGGATTTAAATAACTTATTCCTAGGAAATAATCAAATAAATAAGGATTTATTTAATTGATTTCCTTGTTTTGGGTTAAATATGACCGGGAAATATAAACAAATATAGATTTGTTTATTATTTCCTTTTGGGGTTTCCTGTTTAGACCATAAACAACTTAATAAAGGTGTTTTACTAAGTTATTTCACATAGTGAAAGCAATTTTACTTAGGGTAAAATTGGTCTTACATGGTGTACTTGGGTCCATCTAATGATAATAGGTCAGATGACCAAAAAAATGGTGTAACAGAAATAAATCGAAGGGAAATAAGTCCCAAGGAAAATAGGGAAAGAGAGACTTTTTCAATATCAAGTGTTTTCACTGTTACGAGCATGGGAATTATGCCTCGAATTGTCCACAGAAGAAGGCAAGCAAGAAGGAGACTGCAGTTGCAGTGGGTGAAGCATTGGCTTCACAGTTTGAGCTTGATTTTACTCCCATTAATGCATGCATGGCCAACACTATAATGGGATGCATGTGGTATCTAGACAGTGGTGCCTCGTTCCATATGATGGGAAATAGAGATCTCTTCAGTGACTTGGAGGAGAAGGACCTCCAGAAGAACATAGAGTTTGGAGATGACAGGAGGTATAGCACGGTCGGCATAGGTACAATTACCTTTCAGAGAGATTCTAGCTCCCCTCTCAGACTAGCATATGTTTTGTATGTTCGAGGCCTAAGGAAGAATCTTGTCTTCGTAGCGGTATTGGAAGACCGTGGTTATGATGTGATGTTCAAAAAAGGAAAGGTTTTCCTTAAACACATAGCCATGGGATACGTGAAATATATCGGTGTAAGAGTTAAGAACCTGCATGCTCTCGAGGTCAAGGATGCAAGCAAATATTTGAGGACAAAAAAAGTGGTTAATGACTTGGTGGTTGAGAGAGAGAAATTATCTCTCAACATGCAGCCTTAGAAGTAGTCTCAGAAGGTTGTGGAGCAGCCATAATTGGAGAAGTAGAGAGGAGACCGAGTGGAAGATTCCACTCAAACAGAGACCTCTAGGAGGCAGAAATTTAGAGCCAGATGGGCAGAGGGAGTACATGCAGTTATACCTCTAGGTGAGAGGTGGGATGATGTGCAGATATAATCCCAAGAAGAAATTTGGGTAGGGTATATAGAGATGGTGTGTCTCATGGACCAAACCTGGCTATGAAGAGCCCACAGTACAACATTAGTAGGAAGGATCAGTTGGATTGATGCAATCATATGTTAGGAAAATGTAAATCAGAGTGAAAAATGTCAGATATTTGAGCGGAGATTAGAGTTGGCAGCAGTGCAGAGGGCATGGATGTAGATGTCAACGGAAGCGATGAGAGTCTAGTAGATAGGTGCATTAGCTAGCAACAGTCAAAAGACTCTAATGACATATGCATTATACTGATTCAGTTGTTCGGAGGTTATTCATTTTCAGGAGTTTTAAATGAAAACAACACTATAGAAGTGTTGCATGCAGAACATTCCAAAGGTACCAGATCACGATAGATTAAATTTTTTTCTTGCTGAGAGGGAGCATTGAAATTTGCAACAAGAAACAGTGAAATTGGAAACCAGTGTAGAAATATTTATACAAATTATGTAATGTCTGGATTCTCCTGATATAACAATTATATGCCACTTCTAAATATAGAATCTCTTCTACAAAAATTCTTACAGAAATTTAAAACATGATCGCCAATTGCAAACACATGAAGAAAGATCAATCACACATATAACAGATGTTTTTACCAGGAAATCATAAAGCTAAAACCCCCACTATCATATATTATGTATATATCATGGATCATGAAACAGTCTCATACAAAACTCTAATCCAAGAGCTCTCAGTACAATATACAATCGTCTCACACTGTCATACAAAAATCGGCAAATTCATGTGCCAATTTATTGCCTCCAGACAGCCTGCCTCCACTATGCAATCCCTGTTGATAACAATCCCTGAAAGAATGAGATCTTTCTTTCCTTGACTGCGCAATCCTCATGGGCACATCCAATGTGTGTGTGGTTGCATGGATGCACCCACTAATGTCACAACTGATAGTCAAACTATCCCTTTCACATATCTCTCAACTAGGTCTCCACTAGATCTGACATGCATGTAGTTAACAGTGTTAAATCTTCAGTTGCATGTGATACCACTGATTCTGAATTAATTAGATAATTAATTCACTGATCTCTCACTAGTGTATGTTCAGTTACAACTAGCACAACTGAGTTTAACTCACTTAAATAAGTTAAACTATTTTACAACTCACATAACTACACATCCAACTCTGTTACAACTTCAAATCACTCAGTTATAACTAAGTCCACTTTCATGTCCCACCAACCAACCACTCAACTCAAAATCCACTTAGCTAACTAATTTGACACTTCAGTTAACTATTTCCAAGTGATCATTGAGAATAGATTAATGTTTATTGTCCAATTATTATTAAGAGATAATAATAATCGACATGCATTCTATAAATAGACATGAAATTTATAAATAGACTTCGCACATGCATCTAAAAGTAGACTCCACTATAAATGGAATTTTCTCATCCATTCTAAAAATATACTTACTCCTATAAATAGCCTGAGGCTCCATCCTAGTGTAGGTGCTTAATTTTCACTAGGATCATCATCTTGTTGAATCTCAACACTCCCTCTCAATAAGAAATGGATTATACTTCACCTCGATCTTGTCTCTATGGCATTCAAAATTTCTCCTAGCGAGCACCTTCGTCAGAATATTTGCATCTTGATCTTCCATAGGAATGTACTGAAGCAACATGATCTTTCACTACACACAATCTTTGATATGATGATATCGGATATTTATATGCTTAGATATATCATGAAACACAGGATTAATCGAGAGTTTAATGCAACTCTAGTTATCACAAATGAGAACCAAACATACCAACTAGGATCTTTCTCATCCAGATAGCTTCACATGCAGCTTGACTTGCTGCCATGTATTCCGCTTCCACTGAACTGAGTGCCACGGATCTTTGTTTCCTACTATACCAAGAAACAGTTGTAGATCTGATACTGAAGATCCCCCCTAATGTGATCTTTATATCCATTGGGTTTCTTGCCCAATCTGCATCCATGAAGCCATGCAACTTCACCTCATTTGTTTGTCTGTACCAAAAGCCATGCTCAGATGTGCCCCTCAGGTATCTCAGGACATGCTTTCCAACCTTTGAAAAGATCTTGGTAGGCTTAACCATCACTTGACTAGGTTGGTTCACTGCATAGCATATGTATAGTCTTGTATTCACTAAATACATTAGTGAACCCACTAAATGTCGACAGACAGTAGCATTCACTACCTCTCCATATGTAGCATCCTCTTTCCTCCAGTTTCTTGGAAGAGGAGTATCCATGGGTTTGTAGCCCTCCATGTGAAACTTACCTAGTATCTCCCTTGCATACTTGCCTTGAGACACAAAAATTTCACCATCTTGCTGCCATATTTCCAATCCAAGGAAATAATGAAGGAGGTCCATATCCTTCATCTCGAACTCCTTTGCAAGGTCCTCCCTGCATGAGTGTATCAGCTGCTCATCACCAGTTAGTATTAAATCATCAACATAAAGAACAATGATTAAAAGCTTACGCTCCACCACAATTTGGTATAGGTTTTCATTTTCCTCACTCTTGGTGAAGCCAAATCTTGTGAAATAGTTGTTGATCAGAGTGTACCAAGCACGAGGTGCTTGCTTCAGCCCATACAATGCTCTTTTGAGTCTGCACACATCTAACTCACTATTGAAGATATCAAATCCTTCAAGCTACTCAATGTACACTTATTTCTCAATGATCCCATTGAGAAACTCAGTCTTCACATCCATTTGATGAATGTGCCAACCCATTTGCGCTAAGAGAGCAAGGATGGTCCTTATGGAAGAATATCGTGTGACAGGTGCAAAGGTTTCTTCATAATCAAACCCCTCGATCTGTGAGAAGCCCTAGGCCACAAATATGGCCTTACATTTCTCAATACTCCCATTAGCAGCTTGCTTTACCTTGTATATCCATCTCAAACCTACCACTGATTTATCAACCGGCCTTGGAACAATTTCCCAAGCATCGTTTCTGACAACGAATTCATACTCATCCACCATTTCATCTACCCATGTGGGCTCGTGCACTGATTTTTGAAAGGAATATGGCTCAGTCACGATAAATTTTCTCATGAGATCCATGTATCCATTAAATTGGTTAGGATAATTTCTTTGTAAGTGCTCTGAAGAAGGGGCTACTACATTCTGCGCAACATCAAGTCTCAGCCTATCAGCTTCTGTGGTACACCTTCTGCTTGTTCTGATGTTTAGCTCTACGTGAGTGGAATTCTCCACTCCATGAACCTCCTCCTATGGTTGATCCACATCTAGCGACTCATCTTTGGAAACCAACAATTCCTCCTCCGCATGCAAATCTAAATCCCTCTCAAGCGATAACCGCATGGCTTTCCCCTCATCAAATTTTACATCCCATCGCATAACAGTCATCTTTCTTTAGGAAAATACACATGATAATTATGGGGTGTTTCTATGTACCCCACAAATATCCCAACTTCAGCAATCGGCTCCAGCTTTTTCCTGGAGTTCTTGATCACATGCACATAAACAGATAAGCCAAAAATATTAAAGTGAGAAACATCCGGTTTCTTACCAATGAAAGATTCTTCAGGTGTACTCATGCCAAGTACTCTATGAGGACAATGGTTTTGCACATAAACAACAGTGTTGCATGCTTCCTCCCACAAATGCATTGGTAGGCCCTAATCATGCAACATCACTCGTGCTACACCCAAAATCATTATTTTCTTCCTCTCTATGACCCCATTTTACTGTGGGTTATGAGGCGCTATGAGTTCTCTTTGAATTCCTTCTTTGTTGTATAATTCTTTGAATTCTTTAGAGATGTATTCTCCACCATTATCACTCCTCAGAGCCTTCACCTGCTTCCCTGACTCTTTCTCCACCAATGCCTTAAACTCACATAACTTTGAGAATGTTTGATCCTTCTTCTACATCAAGAAGATCCAGAATTTACAAGAAAATTCATCAAAAAAATAACTTAATACCTGTGTTTTTCTGTTGAAGCAACTGAGAATGGTCCACACACGTCTGTGTGAACTCTCTTCAGGATCACCGAAGCACGGTTCTCCTTTTCATGAAAGGTGAACTTTACATACTTCCCCATGGTGCAACCCTTGCACTGATCTAACTGAGCAAGTGTTCCCATTGGAATTATAGTAGATATTTGTTGCATGACTTTAAAGGCTCCATGATGAAGATGGCCTAATCGCCTGTGCCATGATTCACCCTCATCCCGGCTCACCACTATTTTTTCCTTGCCCATCATGGCAGCGTAGCCATATACCTCCATCTTGTAGAGATTCTTAACTTGAATCCCTATCCTCTTGGCTTGACCCATTGTTTTATGTTGCAGGAAATCTTTTCCATCGCTAAAAACAACATCATAGCCTTTGTCCTCCAACATTGCGATTGAGACCAAGTTTTTCTTCAAACCTGGAACATGCATATTATCTTTCAATTGAAATGGTTTACCTAACTCCCTCTCAAAGGTAATGGTACCAATTCTGATCGCACTATATCATCCATTTTCACCCATCTTTATATTCATTTGGATATATTTCTCCTCCAAGTCACTGAAAATATCCTTATCTCCTGTCATGTGGAAGGAAGCACCACTATCAAGATACCACACTAATCCCATTGAGCTTGACACCAAGCATGTGATCAAAGAGAAATCAAGTTCAAATTTTGAGGCAAGGGCCTCACCAACTGCAATTCCAACAACCTTCTTGTTCTTCTTCTTCTGTGAGAAGTTAGTGGTGAGATGCCCATGTTCATGACAGTGAAAACACTTCACCTTGGATAAATCCAACTTCTTGCCTTTAGACTCAGATTTTGAATGGAATTTCTTCCCCTTCCCTTTCCTTTCCTTGGCAGCCAAAGTACAATCCTCTTCATCATCATGCTTTGATAAATATCCATCTCTGGTGTTCCACCTGAACTCCTCCTGCACTAGATCCGACAACAGTCATTCCCAATCCAGCAGTTTTTCCTATCCATTGACAGAGTCTTCATAGTTGTGCCAACTCTTAGGAAGTCCCAAGAGAGCCAAGCTCACCAAATCATCATCAGAAATAGTGATTCCCAAACTCCCTAGTTCATCCCGACATTGGACAAACTTTGTGAGATACTTTGGAATGCTGTCGCCCTTCTCCATCTTGATCTTTCTAAGTTTATCTTTCAGTGCCAATTTCCTATGGTCGTTGCTGCTTTGGAAAAGATCCGTCAAAGCCTTCCACAGAGCATATGGAGTGGCTTTCCCATGAAGGCTTGAGACAATGTGGTCTTGTACACCTTCCAATAGAATCCTTGTTGCCTTCGCTACTTTATTTTTCCATGCATCATGTAATGCAGCATCCGTCAAAGTGGGCTTAGGAACATGAATGTCGATGAATTCCTTCAAGCCATTATCCTCAAGCACTGCCTCCATCCTAACCTTCCAGGAAATGTAGTTTGGGTTTCCCTCAAGTGCATACTCTAGCCGCAAGCCATTGAAAGCCATTTCGATGTTTACTCAACTGTCACACCAAGAAATTCTTGCAGCAAATTTGAATTGTTTCCACCAACAAACTTAGCTACTACTTCAAAATTGAAAATTTATTTGCTCCGATACCATGTAGAAATTTTAATAAAAATTATGTATTCCCTGTATTCTTTTGATCTAACAATTATATGCCACTTTTAAATACAGAATCGCTTCTACAAAAATTCTTGCGGAAATTTAAAACATGATTGCCAATTGCAAACACATGAAGAAAGATCGATTACACATAACACATATGTTTTTACTGAGAAAGCATAAAGCTAAAAACCCCACTATCATATGTTATTTATATATCATGGATCATGAAACAATATCATACAAAACTCTAATCCAAGAGCTCTCAGTACAATATACAATCATCTCACACTGTCATACAAAAATTGGCAAATTCATGTGCCGATTTATTGCCTCCAGACAACCTACCTCCACTGCGCAATCCCTGATAAAAATCCCTGAAAGAATGAGATCCTGATTGCCTTGAATGCACAATCCCCATGGGCACATCCAATGTGTGTGTGGTTGCATGAGTGCACCCACTAATGTCACAACTGATAGTCAAACCATCCCTTTCACCTATCTCTCAACTGGGTCCCCACTAGATCTAACATGCATGTAGTTAACAGTAGTAAATATTTAGTTGCATGTGAGACCACTAATTGTGAATTAATTAAATAATTAATTGACTGATATCTCACTAGTGTATGTTCAGTTACAACTAGCACAACTTATTTTAACTCACTTAATTGAGTTAAACTATTTTACAACTCACACAACTACACATCCAACTCTGTTACAACTTCAAATCACTCAGTTACAACTAAGTCCACTTGCATGTCCCACCAACCAACCACTCAACTCGAAATCCACTTAGCTAACTGATTTGACACTTCAGTTAACTATTTCCAAGTGCTCATTGAGAATAGATTAATTTTTATTTTCCAATTATTATTAAGAGATGAAATTCTTCGACATGCATTCTATAAATAGACATGTGATCTATAAATAGACTTCACACATGCATCTAAAAATAGAATATCATCTATAAATAGAAATTTCTCACCATTCTAAAAATAGACTCCCACTATAAATGGAATTTTCTCATCCGTTCTAAAAATATACTTACACCTAAAAATAGCCTGAGGCTCCATCGTAGTGTAGGTGTTTAATTTTCACTAGGATCATCATCTTGTTGAATCTCAACAACCATAAAGAACAAAAAATGCATACACATTGGTGTGGGATTCCAATCACACATTGGTGAGGAATTAAATTAAACTTTAGTGCTAAATTTGTGTGTCTAATTTATTTTTCCCTTAACTAAATTGGACAATAAATTGTAATTTCATCTCATAACAACTTGTATCAGATAACTAAGTCATGAAGACTCAGTTAGCTCAATAATTTCAAGTTGAGGTTATAAGATGAGGCATGTAAAGTGATTCTAATATTTTGGGGATCCAATTGCAATTGTAGCGCTAGTGTGGTGTGAGTGTAATCAGTTAAGTTAAATCAGTTTCACTAGTTCTAACGGAATAAAGAATTAGCGAGAGGTCCAGTGAATTAAATTAGAAATAATTCACAAGTAGTTGAGACAACTATTATTTGTATTATTAGAAAATTACCCAGGTGCAATTATAAATTCATGATAAGGTCATGATGGATTGCGCAATCAAGGAACGTTGATTTTCCTATTTAATAGGGTCCTACTTATTTAGGAATTGCATGAGAAAGGTTGGGCTTAGCAGAGGCTGATTTTGCTTGAGCATTGTAAGCTATTTTTGAGTAGGATCAGAGTGAGACAGTCAGGAGAGTGAAGGATTTTCTCGATGTGAGAAATCATTGTATTGTTTTATGATTCCTTGACTTTGTACAATATATGATAGCAGTTTGAGTAGTTTTTTTCCCCAATAATGTCTTTTGTTGTTTGATTGATCTACTTCTTTCTCTTACTTGCATGTGATTGAGTGATCATGTTTTATATTCCACAAATATTGTAGAAGGATTTAGTATCTTGTTTTAGTACATCACAAGATCAGATTGAATCCATTGGTATAGAATTTATGTATAATTTCTACAGGCCCCCATCGCAGATCTACACATGAGGACGGATGGTCAGGATCTTGTCAAAGAAGAAAGAGCATAGCATTGTCCCAAATGAACAGTCATGGTTCACTTTTCGTTTGCATATTGTCAGTTGTCATTTCACCGACGACAGCATCATCTGGGCCCACCCATAGTAGGCCCCTATCAAAACACTCTCCACTAACATCATCTACCCCCCAGTGATGTGGTGGAATGCCTGGCTACACAAGATCCACATCACCACTGCGGCGACAACCCGTGTCTCTAGGCTCTCTAGATCATTGATCGTGATGGTCATGCCCTTAGCATGAGCACCCAGTCCACAATGGTGGTCCAAAACCTATGCTATGTTCCTCCCAAGAGGTAACATTGGATGTATATCCCCCACCACCCCTAGTGGGGGGAGTCTGGTCAAAAATATATATATCCTAGATCATGAGCTCGATATTGTGCCCCTGCAACATAAAGGCAACCTAGTCTAGATCCTAGTAGCTCACAATCCTCGACAGCAATGTCTCACCTACCCTCATCAATGGGTTCTCTAACAACTTGAGAACCCCATAACAAGCAAGCGCTCCTCTCACCACTTGATTCCCCTAAATCTCGGAGTGAAGAGCGTCCAAGTCTCATTCACACCAATTGATATTTAACTCTGCCATATCTAAAAAAAATCACCATGTCATGTTATTTCAGGGATAAAACAACTGCACCATATCATTTATGTCCCCAATCCTCATTAGGCCAACATACCAATCCCTTTCTCAACACTAACTCACACTTTTTTGCCCAAAAAATGTGATCTCACAGGTTTTCCACCATTTCCTGCAAGCTAGAACGTAGTTCAGTCCCTAAGAAGTGTTATCCAGCTGTGAAAGAGGGCATGGGTCTCCTATTGAGATGAGGGGCCCTAATCTGAAAAACTAATCCACTAGAAATGAAGAGTAAGGTTAGGCCACCTAACTCCCACTGAAAAATCCTAATTTTGACAGTTGGTTTGTTCGCTACGATCTCCACAATATTTAGGGCCTTCTACTCCTCTCCAAATTCACCACATCTCACTTAGAAAATGAATTGAAGTTGGAGGTAAAATGTCATTTTATAGGAAAAACCCCAATTTTTATGTCGCCCATTTTGACCAAATAGTAGCTTGGTTTGACGAATCGTCAGCATCATTGGAAATCTCTCATCGATTAATATAATGGGACTTCTTCTTTTTTTGGTAATTTGACACTTCACCTCAAAGCCATTTTTTCCTGAAGTTTCACTTCGCTGCTAACTTCAAATCAAATTTCTTCATATGAGTTTCTTCTACTTTGGCACCACTTTTCCTTCACACCTGTCACCTCATCATCATGGGAAACCATTATTTTTTCATGTTTTTATGGTCCCCCTGGGCCTATCCTGTGTGGTAGCATCATCGAGTCACCCTTTTTTAGAGCATCCGAGTTGAGTCATCCTCACATTTATGGAGTTTGTCTCAAGTCTCGTTATCTCCTGTTACAGTATTCCATCCATGTTTGCATCACATTCATCACGTGTTTCACATTTTGGCCTCCAGTCATACTGTCCGTCATCCCCTCTAAAGTCGATTTAGTCGCTGCCAGGTCAACCATGTTTTTTTATGCTCTAACAAGGGAAGTCGTCAGTCTGCCTCTTAGTTTCCCTCCTTCCATCATTATCCCTGATGTCATTCCACCAGTCGCTCTACTACAGTCCCTTGTGCCTTAGTTGAGGATTCCTCATTACCTCTACTATGGCAAGCCCTATTCTATCGACTTCATCACATTCATTCCAGAAGAATGGTCTAGAGGGTGATGTACCTTGGTTCCAACTTCCCTCATTTTTTGGTACCTTGGATCAAGCAAAGGGAACCATTATTTCCCTTTGACTTGGTTGTTTCTCACGTGCTCGACCCCAGATCATTATCACATGATTAAGAAACATATATTTGATGGTTCGATGATCCAACATATTGTACCAGTGATTCATGGGTGTGTGTGATATGTTTTAGAACTCATGAGGGGGTGGCCCTTTAGGTAGCCCCCTATATGCTCAGATGACCTTAGATTATGCTACAGCCTCAAATGTAGTTCCACATATTTGATGGGTTCGATTCCAGCCAATTGCAGCGACCATAGCATGCATGTCTCATTTGGATGATCCATTCAACTTTGCAGAGCCCTTTCTTGTTCAACAGGACTTCTTTGGTTGTTATACCCAACCCCCCTCCCCATATCATATGGAGGGGAATTACGTATCATGTACTCAGATGTTATTGTCTTCATTCCTGGCCTTTATTTTTCCAGACGCATTATGTATATGGGATTAAATGTATTATTTTTTTCCCCATTGATGATAGCATGTCATGTATCATGTATCATACATTTTGTAGTTGTAATATTCCCAAATGGGGAAAGCAGGAATATAGTGCAAAATACTGGAATAGCAATGTAAAACATCATATAAAAGCAAGAGGCCAATATGGATACCTTTCATTCATAATAACGGTAGAAAAATATGCATAATAAATGGGCCATAAGATGTACAACAAGATAGAACAAGCCTCCGATAGACAAAACCCTCAAAAGAGGTGATGTTACTATATATCAAAGAGCTGGAAGGATGCTATAGCGTTGTTTAAAAGGTACTGATATATCCCTCAAACGATACACTAGATTCAGATCTAGGCCCAATACAACCTCCTTTGTAGAACCCCACAAGGGTTTTCAGAAATACACCATCACACAAGATGGGAATCAAAGCCCTAGGGCTGAAGATCCACTACAAAATACAGATCTGGAAAGTGTGGCTGATCTAATAACAAATAACACAGCCTCCTCAATAGATCCTCTAGATAAAAGGTTGATCCCTTCACTAGACAACCTCCACTCCAAATGGTGCACTAAAACCACCCTACAACTCCTCCCTCAAAATAACGCAGATATGGACTGAAACTGTGTTGTAGGGGCAAATAAATAAATGGCCTGATACCAAGATATGAAAATATGCTCAAAGGCCTTCCTTACTATCCTCCCAATGGAAAAGAACCCTTCTTCACTGAAAATAAGTAATGAAATGACCCAAATGTGGTATCCACTGCTGCAACTTGCAAAACAACTCAACCCTCAATAGGATCTATGTTGTAAATGAAAGATGAAGCTTGGCCTTAAGCCTAAAAGTGGAAAATGTACTACAATACTCTTTCAAGAGCTTCTTAATGAAAGATGTTGGATTCCCGATCAACAACACCCAGTGCTAAACAGCACTTGCAATCTTAGCTAAACAACCAAAGAAAGCTATATGTCTAAATAGACCATATACTCATAAATATAAAATACATAAACATAATGAAATATGGCTTCCATCCTCTTCCTTATATAGTTTGTGAGCTTCCAAACCCTAAACCCCATCCAATAATGGCACTACTTCCATGCAAATCATCTCCATCTAAAATTGTGTTTTCTTTCATTGAATGCCATCACTCCATGACAGCGTTGTTGATTTGGTCAAAGTTGACCTAGTCAAGGTGTTCCAGTCCCTTTTCACACCTAAGGGTGCTCAATTAAGCTACCAAGATATATCATATTCACATTGGCATTTATTTTATTCATTTTAAGGAGATTTATGGATCTCCAATATCCTCTTATTCATTAAACAAGAAATGAAAGAAAAAATTAATATTCCAACTAGCTCATGGCTCGTTAGGAATATTACAGTAGCTCAGTCCCACATTGTTGGGCTCATCATTATTCTTTGTACTTAGTTATCTCGACGGGTATGGGTATGCCTCCCCCGCCTCATTGAGATCATGTACTACAACATCAAAGGAGACTTATATCATTTCATAGGTCTCGCTCCCTCAGTTCTGGTTCTCTCTCACTTCGCGTCATTTGTCTCTCTCTCTCTCCAACTCCCCTTTGATGTCTATTGATTATGTTCTTACAACATACTTCGGTCATACGATTTTCTCATAACACTCGTACATTGGGGGGAATATGTTATCACAAAAAATTGATCACCTAACCATTTCTAACTAGGTGGATCGAACTACACCATGTAAGACCAATTTTACCATAATAATTTTCTTTCACTATACGAAATGATTTATAAACCATATTTTAATAAGTTATTTATGGTTAAAACAAGAAACCCCATGAGCAATAATTAAATAAATCATTATTTATTTTATTTTCCTCCGGGAATAATTAATTAAACCACTATTTAACTAATATTCCTTGTCACATTTGACCCAATTATGATAAATAATTAGATAAATTATTATTTTTCTTATTTTTCTCTAGGACTAATTAATTAAATCATTATTTAGTTATTATTCCTTGTTAAATTTGACTAAATTACCTAGGAATAGTTAAACAAATTATTATTTATTTATTATTATTTAACCACATTCTTGAAATGATAAATAAATTATTTATTTGTTTATTATTTATAAATAAATATATTTAACCAATTTAAATATCTTTTCCCTCCAAAAAAATATAATAAAATATTCCAAGCGGTTAGGTCTAGATTATGGTTAATAATATTTTATTGTTCTCCATTTTCGAGGATAACTCAATATTTTTTTATAAATAGGAGGGTTTTTCTATTCATTCTTAACTTTGATCATTATCATTGTCACTACCATTTTATTTTGTCATTTAAGCTTCCACTTGATTTCATCACACATGTTTGGTCAATTTAGTGTGTCCTAAATTGCTACATTTAATTTGTCAATCTGGGATTCGTAAGCTGACGAAGTGTGGCGCACTATATGTGCAAGATAACCTATCTCTTACTTTTTTGTCATTTTTGGATTTTTGTGAAATTCTAAAAGACAAGTATGGAGACAAATATTCAAGACAACAATGTCTTTCTAATGATTTTCCAAACTTCAAAAGAATTTTAAAAACACACAATGACAAAATCAATTCTTCAAAGAAAATGAAATTAAAGAAAATGAAATTGCATCACTACTCTAGTCAAACAAACAATGAACTACTGATCATGAAACTCATTATTCTTGCTGCTGTTCAAACACAAAAGAAACTATGTTGAAAGAAATCCAAAAGTTGCAACAAAGTAAATCTAAATCAAATTACATCAACTTATCTTCTGATCCCTCATCATTAGTCCAGCTATGATTTTCGGAGGTAAACATAAACAACTTGAGTAACCTGATATCTAACTTGCAGAAAGTAAACTAATATCAAACTACACATTCATAATTCAATCCCTCACCATCAGTCCAGCTGTGGCTTTCGGAGGTAACTGAAGATGTCATGAGAAATTTAATATTTCTAACTTGCAGAAAGTAAACTAATATCAAACTATACATTCATACTTCAATCCCTCACCATCAGTCCAGCTGTGGCTTTCGGAGGTAACTAAAAATGACATGAACAATTTGATATATCTAAATCTAACTATTGAAACAAATGTGCAAGGTTCCACACCTTCCTCTTGCCTTCTTTTCATTTCTTGATCAAATGCCAAAGTGATATAAGAAAACTCTAAGTATCCAAGAGTGAGAGAGAGAGAGAGAATAGAATAAGAGGCATAAGTGTGAGCAAAAGCTTTCCAAGTGATCCTCAGAAGAATTTTTATCAATGAGGCCTCTATTGTCTTCAATTTACATTATTTTCTTCATTTAGCTCCTCACATGCAACTTGTCACCTTTCACCTTCCTTTTCTCCTATTTTCCATTATTTTCATAAATAAAATTCCAATTAATGTCTCATGCCTTTCCAAAGCCTTTTCCATTGCTTTTCCAATTTCCTTTAGCCATAATAAACTGAAAGGAACACCCATTAGGATGTTTTTCTCAGCATTCATCTTGGAATAAATGTTCCATCAACCGTGGTTATTATTTTTCCTTTATTAAGTTTTATTACATGTAATAGTCACCAGGGATGTTACAGAACCCTCCCCCTTGGGGGAACACCGTCCTTGGTGTTCAATGACACCTACAACCAAAAAGACTACTAAAAAACAAAAAAAACTGCCTATGGATATTTATAACATGGATTTTTGTAGTATTTGCAATGAAATGCTACTGAAAACATGACCATCATACAATTTACTAGAGATTTATAACATGACTCATTACGGTATTTACAATAATATACACATATGCAAATTTTCTCAACCAACGAATAAAAGGATACGATGCCCACACCTGCAATAAGGGAATCCAAAGGCTCACACCTCCACCCTAAAATTAATACAAGGATTCACCTCCTTCCTAGGAAGTCTAGAATCCTTTGCCAAAGTCAAAGTTGCATCCAATCTCCAGCGCTACAATATTGCGCCACTATAACCTCCGTCAATAGTTACCGTCTCATTGTTCCAGGGCACACTAAAAATGTGTGTCTGATTCCATATGGAAATTATAATTACCAAAACAAATCCATCCAAAACCTCCCCTTCCCTGATAAACAGTCCCTCAGGAAATTCGGTAATCCCCTTCCGTGTAGTTACTCACCTTCCAAGTTCCCCAACATACGCTATCCTAGGTCATCCATCCCTTCGCAAGGCTTCCTCTCATCGTAATTTCAAACAACCAAGGAACATACCTGCCTAAAAACCATCATATCGGTCATAATATGATCATGAAAATCAATGGACATTATTGGGTACCAGTGTCCCATACTGGCCCTGCTACTAAAGTTCTTTACCAACATACTGCTGCCTATTTTAATTCCTTTTGTTGTTGTTTCTAATGCTTGCAATCAATTTCAATCACCCAATCGAGAAACACCATTCTTCTGGTAACAAGCACATAAATGCTATTAGATTCAAAATAAATTGAAATAAATTCACATCATACCTCATTAGTAGCTCGTCAATAAGGTACACTTACAATTCTATTCACTTTCTTTCACAACGAATAAAACTAGTTGTTTGATCAAATCATCATGTATAAACATATCACATCTTGTTAGCTCAAAATGAAACCATCATAAACATGGAAAATTTTAGGGGCTAATATTCGCAAGTGGGCTAATTTTCCATGATTTTTCCACAAAAAGATTCACAAATAAATTCACATCATACCTCATTAGTAGCTCGTCAATAAGGTACACTTACAATTCTATTCACTTTCTTTCACAACGAATAAACCTAGTTGTTTGATCAAATCATCATGTATAAACATATCACATCTTGTTAGCTCAAAATGAAACCATCATAAACATCGAAAATTTTAGGGGCTAATATTCGCAAGTGGGCTAATTTTCCATGATTTTTCCACAAAAAGATTCACAAATTTCCATTTTTTATAAAAATGATTCGCCCAAATTTTACAATATAAAATTATTTTACCTTAAAAATCACCAGCATTATATAGAGACTATAGACAAAACCATCATAAATTTTAATAATTTTACAAATATATCAATAAACATTTTATAGTTTCATATTAGGGACTAGTGAGATTTGCCAATGTTTTTAAACTTCAAGATAATTTTCCATCCTTAAAATTTTCATTAAAATCATGAATCACATGAAATCATCATAAACCATAATCATAAATCACATGTAACCATCATAACTCATAATCGTAGATCACATGCATAATAGAAAAATATAGATAATTATCCTTCATTGGTCATTACTTTTTCCTTTGCTCTTTCGGTACACGCATTGGATCGGATCACATGAAATCATCATAAACCATAATCATAAATCACATGTAACCATCATAAGTCATAATCATAGATCACATGCATAATATAAAAATATAGATAATTATCCTTCATTGATCATTACTTTTTCCTTTGCTTTTTCGGTACACACATTGGATCATTTTCCACACCCAACAAGCACCCAGTGCCTTCTCTTCAACCATGTACACATACACATAGTGTGCATCACACACATAAAACACCATACAATACACACAACTAAACTTGACATACAGCACATACACCTACACCTGGTGTACAAAACAACACAATACTCCTGCATACAGTGTACAACACATACACCTACACTTGGCCTACGACACAACACATGCACATGCACCAGGTGTATGACACAAAACATATAGATGCACCAGGTGTAAAACACAACACAATACATACACCTACATCCCATGTACAACAAAACATAACACATACATAAGGTACAACACAACGAATGCACATGCCACGATACCATGACTACACCATGCACATACGTAGTACCACATGCTCGCAATACAACATGTAAGACATGCACACAATACCACATGTATACCAAAACCATATGTAGAACATGTACACAATACCACATGTAGATAGTACTTAGGGTTATGACATACCTTTAAAATATTGATGTATCATACTAATTTTTATTGGCATATGCAAACAATTGGGGTTATGACATTTAGATATGAGTTAATATGTTTTGATGTTGTGTCGTACTAATCTAGTCTAAGTCTGCCTATGTGAATTTTATGCATGAATGAAAATTTCTTATGACTTTATGATGTGAAAATGTTAGCTAGTTACTGTTATGGATTTGATGACCATATTTATGTTTGAGTTGATATGTTGAGAAGCTATATTATGTTAATATAGATTGGTTGTGTAGACAATATATACTCCCCTAAGATACATTAAGGCATGCATCTTCTTATGTCGTCTATTTAATGATTAAATGTTTGATTATCTCGTCTATTTTATGTTTGAGTGTTTGGTGTCTATTATGTCGTCTAGTTGATTTATCTAACATGACATGTTTATAGTTGTTTGAATGTTTGAGTAATTGCATGATATGAGTATGTGTATGTAAGAATGTATGAATTAATGATCTTGTTTTAATATGGTTTCACTAACACGTATGTTTTGAGACAATTGATAGGTACTTGTGTGTAAGTAGGTGATAATTGTAGCAGTATGTATTATGACTGATGAATGTGAGTTGATTGCTGATTATGACATGATTGTTATACTTGTTAAATGTTGATTTCAAATTTATAGATATGTTGTATTGATATTTTGAACATGTGACTTAAATGTGTGACCAATTGCATGCTGATATGCTTGGTATTAGCATGGAAAGGTAATATTAGATTTGCTTATATAACTAAAAGTTGGGTGATATGATAACACATAATAAAGACTCAATTGCAACAAGGTAAATGGTAAGAGAAAGGAATTGGGTAAGAATTACTTTGGCTATGTTTGGAAACCCTAATTCCAAAAAAATGAGTGTTTTTCATACATGAAGTCTTCTTAACTATTATTTTGTTTGACATTATGTAGATATGTGCTATAGCCATGAACATTTATTTGACAAGTATATCAGTTGGTTTCTAGTTATGTCTAAATTCTTCAACGGATTGGAGTCCCGTGAGAGATGATATATGTATGTGTTCAGATACAAGGCAGTGTTTCGGACATACTAAGTTGAGGTAACTGGTATATTGTATGTTTATATTATATCCTCATAGTTATGTGTTTATGGCGGTATGATGCAGGGGGTTGCATAAAAAAAGAGACTGCCATGAAATCTTTGACAAGGATCAAGTTGAGCTTTCCTTTGGAAGCTTTGGGAACCCACGTGGGATTGAGTCATCGTGTTTGTTTCTGGTTTTGTGCTTTTGGTATTTTTTAGTCTGTTGCACTTTATTTGCTGCTTTGTTTATGTCTAGTGTATGGCCATACCACTTTTTTTGTGGTATCGTATTGTTATTGATTTTCATGGTTTTTATCTTATTGTTTATTTTATTTCCTTTTGTTTGAGAGTCTGAGAATTGGTTGGGAAAAGAGGGAAGTCAACAAAGCTTAAGAAGGGCTGAATGAAATTGGAAAAGTGATATAAGACTCGAATGAAGCTCAGTAATAAAGTAAATGGATTTAAGGCATCATATTCCTTGGATATGTTGGGAATGATGGTTCTCAATGTTGTGGATGGTGTGCACAGATAAAGGAAGTTATCTTAATCTTGACCTTATGTTATCTGGTTATTATGTCATAATCATGATTATGTTGATGTCTATATATGTATATATGTATGTATTTATGTTATTTTCCGACATGGTTGTCAGTGGACATGATTTTTTTATGTTGATGTTTCTATGCATATATGTATATATGTATGTTGTTGTCTCAGAGGGTTGTCAAGGATCATTCTTATAGAGGAATGATTGCTTTTGTAGGTGAATGGCATGAAGAGGTTATTGGTCTTATGAGGAATCAAGTGGGAAGAGTAACTCCGAGATATCTATGAGGTTAGTATGATGCAGACATGAATTGATATTATATGCTTGTATTATGCCTATGTTTAGGTTATGGACAAGTAATGCTTAGGGATACATCATCGAAATGGAAGTAGTATGATCTGCGACATTATAGGATAAGCATGGATAGTGGAAAGAAAATATAAGCAAGGTTTCTTTGTGGAGTCAGTGTGTATTATATGGATGTGTATTACTATTGTTGTGTATATGTTGCACATGTTGTATATTCAATGATTTTACCTATCGTGATGTATACATGTAACGTATGTAGTATTGTGTACATATGATTTTCTATGCATGTTGTATATATGGTGTTCTGTGTATATTACATATGCAGTGATGGGTATAGACAGTGCTATGTACATGTTGGATATGTGGTGTTATGCACATATCATACTGTGTGCATGTTGGATATGCAGTGTTGTGTGCATATGGTGCTATGTACATGTTGGATATGCAATGTTGTGTACATATGGTGCGATTTACATGTTTTATATGCACTTCTATGTACATATGGTGTTGTGTGCATGTTTTACAAATTGTCTTGTGTGCATGGTTGTACATGTGGTGTTATGTGCATGTGGTGTCCTGTACATGTTGTACATGTGGTGTTGTGCAGGTGGTGTCATATACATGTCGTGCATGTGGTGTTGTGTACATGTGTTTTCGTGTACATGTTGTGCATGTGGTGTTGTGTACATGTGGTATTATGTACACATTGTACATGTGGTGTGGTGTACATTTGGAGGTGTGTACACGTTGTGCAGGTGGTTCTGTGTACATGTGAAGTTGTGTACAACTTGTGCAGGTAGTGTTGTGTAGAGGTGGCACTATGTACATGTTCTGCATATGGTATTGGTATACATGTGGTATTGTGTGCATGTAATACATGTTGTGTTGCAGGCATGTGGTACTATGTTGTAAATGGTGTAGTCGTGGTATCGTGACATTTGCATTTGTTGGGTTGTACCTTATCTATGTATTGTGTTGTGATGTACACCGGATGTAGGTGTATGTATTATTTTGTGTCGTAAACCTGGTGCATGTGTATGTGTTTTGTCGTAGGTCGGGTGTAGGTGTATGTGTTGTACACTATATGTAGGTGTATTGTGTTGTGCTGTACATTGAGTGTAGGTGTTTTTGTTGTATGTCAGGTGTAGGTGCATGTATTGTATGGTGTTGTACATTTTGTGTGGTTGTATGTGTGTGATGCACACTATGTGTATGTGTACATGGTTGAAGAGAAGGCACTGGGTGATTTCCAGGTGTGGAAAATGATCCAGTGTGTGTACGTAAAGAACAAGGTCAAAAGTAATGACCGATCAAGGATAACTATCTATATTTTTCTATTATGCATGTGATATATGATTCTAACTTATGATGGTTACATGTGATTTATGATTATGGTTTATGACGATTTCATGCAATCCATGATTTTAATTTATGATGGTTGCGCTTTGAGCTAAAAAGAGGTGATATGTTTATACATGATGATTTGATCAAACAACTAGTTTGACTTGCTGTGAAATGAAGTGAACTAAATTGTAAGTGTACCTTATTGACGAGCTACCAATGAGATATGATGCAAATTTATTTCAATTTATTTTGAATCTAATGGCAGTTATGTGCTTGATATAGGAAGCATGGGAATGCTTGTTCAGGTGATTGAGATTGACTGCAAGGATTAGCAACAACACAAAAAGGAATTGAAACATGCAACAACATGCTAGTAAAGCACTTTAGGAGTAATGACATTCTGGGACATTGGTACCCAATAGTGTACATTGATTTCCATGAGTATTCTATGACATGTATGATGGTTTTTAGGCAGGTATAATTCTTGGTTGTTTGAAATTACGATGTGAGGAAGCCTTGCGAAGGGATGGAACACCTAGGATAGGCGATGCTGGGGAACTTTGAAGGTGAGTGACTGCATGGAAGGGGATTACTAGATTTCCCGAGGGACTATGTAGCAGAGAAGGGAAGGTTGGGGATGGATTTGTTTTGGTAATTATCATTTCCAGATGGAATCATATGCACATTGGGAGTGTGCCCTGGAACAATGAGCCAGTGATTGTTCACTCAAGTACAATGGTGTACGATTGTAGCATTGGATATTGGATGCAACTTTGAATTTGGAAGAGGATTCTGAACTTCTTGGGAAGGAGGTGAATCATGGAAGTTAATTTGAGGGTGGAGGTGTGATCCTATGGATTCCCTTGTTGCGGGTGTGGGAATCATATCCTTTTATTTTTTGGTTGAGAAAATGTGCATATGTGTATATTATTGTAAATACAGTAATGAGTTGTGTTATAAAGCTCTAGTAAATAGTATGGTGGTCATGTTTTCAGTAGGTGGTCATTGCAAATACTGCAATGACCTATGTTATAAATCTGCATAGGCAGTATTTTTTTTTTCCAACAATCTTGTTGGTTGTAGGTGTCATTGAACAACGAGGACGATGTTCCCCCAAGAGGGAGGGTTATGTAACACCCCTGGTGAAAATTCCATGTAATAAAATTTAATAAAGGGAAAATAATAACCATGGTTGATGGGGCACTTATTTCAAGCTGAATGTTGGGAAAAATATCATAGTGGGTATTCATTTCGATTTATTATGGCTAAAGGAAATTGGCAAAGACAAAGGCAAAGGCATGATGCATTAATTGGAATTTTATTTATGAAAATAATGGAAAATAGGAGAAAAGGAAGGTGAAAGGTCACAGGTTTCATGTGAGGAGCCAAATGAAGGAAAATAATGGAAATTGAAGACAATAGAGCCCACATTGATAAAAATGATTATGAGGATCACTTGGAAAGATTTTCCTCAAACTTATGGCTCTCATTCTATTCTCTCCCTCTCTCTCCCTCTCACTCTTGGACACTTAGAGTTTTCTTGGAGAACTTTGGCATTGGATCAAGAAAGGCAAAGAAAGTAAGAGGAAGAAAGTAGAAAGCAAGGAAGAGCATTATCAAGCAACTACAATAGGATTATTGTCAGGTATTGATTTGAATGTGTGATTTCATTGTTATATTTGGTATGCATGGTATTTCATGTGGTTATATTCTGTCATGGCATGGGTTTTTCAAGGTGCGATAGTGCTTCCAGCCTTGCCTTGCCATTTTTGGATAGCCATGGTATGATGGGTTTCTCATGTTTTAGTTTCGCTGGATTGTCGGATGGATTCAAAGGTGAGTGAGGTGGAACTCTAGAATGATAGAACACATGGTATAGTATCCCCTAAACTAGACTGTGGGTCGCGGTAAAGTTAGATAATGTGTTTCCTCTGTGGGCCTAGGAATCCCCGACAGGTAAATGGCGGGATATACGGTAAAGCCTAGAGGTGGTTTTATCTCCATTAGGCCTAGTAATCCCTGGTTGGGATATACAGTAAATCCTAGAGAGTATATATTGGTTTAGGGCCTAGTAATCCCTGGATTATATTGTGGATTGTGGTAAATCCTGAGAGACTAGGTGACAAGAAAATTCCTCACAATGTAGTTGGATAAATCCGGTGGCTTCAATGCTTGTTTTTGCCTAGTGATCGGCTAGAGATCATGGTAAATTCTGTTATGACATGTCCATTCTTTTGGCCTCGTGATCTAGTGTGGATTACAGTAAATCCTGATTTCTATTGATGAGGGTGAGGAGGTTTAGCCTCAGGATGCCCTGGTTGGTTCTTTCGGTTTGAGTTCCACATTCATGCTTGGAATATGGCACGGTGGTGATTGGCTAAAGAGAGAATTGGCTCAACCAATCTATGGTCGAGTGGTATGGTAGTCACATCTCCGGTTGTTTTTTAAATTCATTAATGAGAAGTTAATTTCCTTGGTATTTGATGTGAAAATGTACTGGTTTATATGGGAATTTTATGGTTATTGTATCCTTGAGATTTACGTTGTTATTATGTTGGTTATAAGCATGTATTATGAAAGTGATGATGTATGCTCATGTTTTTATTTGTAAATGAATAAACAATGTATCTATGACCTAATAGATGATACTGTAGTTAATTATGTAAGGGAACAATTCTTCTTAGTGATTCTCATATAAATATGAGACTCTATGCTCATATATGTTGTTTACACCTATATAATGCATGTTTGTGATATGTTTGACAAAATGACTTTCATGGCTTGTAGGGGTCTAGTCTAGGCCTTGTTATGGTTTTTGCAAATACATCATTGCTTCACTATTTTATTTAATTTATAAACTTTTCATTGAGTTATGGGTAGTGGACTGGGCTCTAGGCCTGAAAAATTTCCTTAAATCTCGTAGATGCAGGCACAATTATCGAAAATTCAGTTAGTGGGCACAGGCATGCAACCTTATGCATGCATCTAGAGCCTCCCAAACACATGGATGTAGACTTATGATTGTCTCAGGGTGGTTTTCTTCATGAAATATCAGCTGGACCCACGTGCTAGAGGCCTGAGTCATTGGGTTAGCTCTTGGGAGCTCTGTTGCTGATGTGGAAGGTATGTTTGATGGGTTTTCGTCGATTCCACTTCCTTAAGGTCACCTAGGAGGTTGAATCAGATCATAGTAACTCTTACTCACATGTTTACCCTGGTTGGATGGTTACTTGCGTATATGTGGGGTGAGGGTGTTACACAGATCAAAATAGGTTGTTTAAGGAGTTCATGTTGGAGAACAGGTGTACTTGCACATCAAGCCAAAGAAGAGATCCTTGTGGATTGGATTGTGTGCCAAGATGGTACCTCAGTTTTGTGTATCTTTCAAGATTCTTGAAAGGATTGAGCCAATATCCTATCAAATTGCACTGCCTTCACAATGAAAGTCCATCATGTTTTCCATGTGTCATTTCTTAAGAAGTATGTTAAATATGTTGATCATGTGATTGACTGGTTTGTATTGCAGATGGATCTAGATGGAGAATTATAGCCAGAACCTTAGTGTGTATTGCAGAAAAAGGTGATCATGCTCCAGAACCAAGCAACCGAGCAAGTTAAAGTGTAGTGGAAGCATTTTGTGACCAATGAAGCTATATGGGAGATGGCGGATTAGATGCGGGCTATGTATGCTTCTATATTCATTTGTTGAGTAAGTGTCCTTGATATATGTTTTGGTATACATTTTGGTACGATGTTTTGTTAAATGTACATATGTATATGGATTTAAATACCACTATAAGTTATGTTATAAATATCCAATAAGTGGTATGGGTGTCATGTCATTATGGTTGTCATATTGTTATGTTGTCATGTTGGTTCGATTCTCATGAGGTTGAGCATTGTAAATACTACAACGAGCTAAGTTATAGAGCTCCATGGGCAATTTATTTTTCTTTTCAGCAGTATTGTTGGTTATAGGTTTCATTGAACACCGAGGATGGTGTTCCCCCAAGGGGAAGGGTTCTGTAACAACCCTGGTGAAAATTCCAGGTAAATAAAGTTAATAAAGGAAAAATAATAACCACATTTATGGGACACTCATTCCAAGTTGAATGTTGGGAAAATAATATTAGTGTGGGTGTTCATTTGGTTTATTATGGCTAAGGAAATTGGAAAAGGCTTTGGAAAGGAAAAATGATTTTTTTTGGAAATTTATTAATGAAAATAATGGAAATTAGGAGAAAAGGAAGGTGAAATGTCACAGGTTGCAGGTGAGGAGGAAAATGAAGGAAAATTAATGGAAAATGAAGAAAATAGAGGCAACATTAATAAAAATTCTTATGAGGATCAATTCATGGCTTTTGGTTAGTTCAATTTTGGAGCTCTCTCTTTATTATCTCTCTCACACTCTTCGACACTTGTAGTGTTCTTGGATCATTTCAACATTGGATCAAGAAAGGAAAAGAAGGGAAAGAGGAAGCAAAGATCAAGAAGGAAGAGCGGGATCAGACAACTACAATGGGTTTACTTGTAGGTATCAATTTTCATGTGTGATTTCCTTAGTATATTTTTCATGCATGGTTATGAATTTGTGTTTTGGGTTCTCTTGCTATCATTAGAATGGGTTTTTTTCAGGTGTGAAAATGTTCTTCAGGATTTCCTTGAAATTTCAGGATATCCATGGTGTGATGGGGTTCTCATGTTTTGGTTGAGTTGGATTTTCGGATGGATTTGAAGCTGATTGAGGTAAATATCGAAATGAAAGAACACATGGCATAGTGATCCTTGAACCGAACCGTAGATGGCGGTAAATCCAATGGCATAATGACCCTAGAACCAAACTGTGGGTTGCGGTAAACCCAAGTATTTTGTGCCTCAGCGAGCCTAGGAATCCCCGACCAGTGAATTGTAGGATATACGATAAAGCATAGATGTGGTTGCCTTGATCAGACCTAGGAATCCTTATCAGTGAACGGTTGGATATATGGTAAATCCTAGAGGGTGGTGTCTCAATTATGGCCCAATGATGAAATGGATTAGACTGTGGATTGTGGTAAAGCCTAGAGACTAGGAGAGAAGAAAATTCCTAACGGTGTAGGTGGAGAAATCCGATGGAATACATGCTTATTATATCCTAGTGATCCAATGAGGATTATGGTAAAGTCAGTTTCTATTGATGAGGGTGAGGTGGTTTAGCCTCAGGAAGCCTTGGTTTGTCCTTTTGGTTTGAGTCCCATATTCATGCTTGGAATATGGCATGGGGGTGATTGGATGAAGAGAGATTTGGCTGAACCAATCTATGGATGGGTGGAACGTGGTAGTCTGATACCAGGTTGGCTTTTGCATTCATAAATAAGAGTTACTTTCCTTGGTATTTTAAGTATAAATTTATTGGATTATATGTGGTTTTTATGGTTATTGTATCCTCGTTATTTTTTTTGTTTATATGTTGGTTATGAATGTGTTTCTTGACAGTGAAAACGTATGATTCTCATCATGTTTTGATTTGTAAATGAATGAGCAATGAATATATGACCTAATAGATGATAATGCAACTAATGTGATAAGGAATAAATAATTCTTAGTGATTCTGAGATAAGTATAAGACCCCTATGCTCATATATGTTATTATGACCTTTAGAATGCATATTTGTGATATGTTTGAAAAAACACCTGTCATGGATAGTGGGGGTCTAGTCAAGTCTCCATTCAATAATTTGTATTATTTTATCTATGTTTCATTTCTTTTTTGTAAATTTCATGTAGTTCTAGGTAGTGATTTGGTCCTAGCCCTGGAATTCAACCTTAATTCTCACAGTCATTGGAATAGACTTGCATAAAAAGGCCATAGTCGTACTCGTGGAGGGTAATTGGAGCGACTGGACCCACAGTCGCTTGGAGATTTTGGAAAGGGAGAAAATGGGGCTCTAGGAGATTGAATTGTTGAGTTTCCTCATGGGTTTGTCACTTAGAAATATGGGGTAGCTCTTATTGGTTTGGTTGGGTATGTGGATGATCATTTTGGTTGTGTTTTTTCGGTTCAATTTCCTTAAGGTGACCTAGGAGGCTGAATCAGTCATAGTAGTCTCTTGTCACATGTTTACCCCAATGGAACAGTTAACTTGGGTAAATGTGGGAGGAGGGTGTTAAAAGGAGGATCAAGATTGGATAATAAATTAACAACATATTATGAAATTATTGCACAAATTTTGGAGCTCTAGTGATTGAGAAAATTTAGGAATGTGTTCTCTGTCATTTAATGCAAATTCTTAATGTTGGGAACAGATTCACGATTTGAGGGATTTTGGAGGGGAAAGATTCCTCCTTTCAAGGATAATGCTTCCTCATCACTTTTTATAATTACTAATTCAAAATATCCTCTAGGGGCATGTATTTCTTAGTCTTCTTGTGGATAAAACTTGTTATCTAGCAGCTTCACTTTCATTTCTAGCAAGGATGTACTTGGATTGATTCAAATAATGAAGTCTGATGCCATTTTTAGCTTATAATTCTTGGTTTCCTTCATAGGAATCTGATTTTCCTTGGGCTTGGCCATCCCAGGTGCCTCAAATCCCTCTTGTAAAATTTATTTTTTTCCTTTGAATGCCTTTTTCACTCGCATCTCAATTTTTTGCATTTACTATTCATGCCACTTTTGTTGTAGGTTACATTGGTTAAATTAGTGAAGTGAGTTTTTTTGCATGTTATTTACATAATCACAAGAATGATTCAGCCTTAGAACATATTTTAAAGGTCATATTCGTCATTGAGATACTTGGATTCATTTACTAGTCCACAAATCTAGAATTTCTGGAAATCCCTTGTAGAAAAATAGTAATAATTTTATGTTATTTTTTAGAACGTGTTAATTATGTTCATTTGAGTTGATTCCACTTGTATTCAGTCATGACAACATTCAAGTTAATAAAAAAAATTACCCGATATAATTTTCACTTGATTAGGTTAGGATTTTGGTAGGTTAACTAGCTCACTAGTTTTTGAATTTCTAGTTTATAGAAAAAACATTTTTCTGCTATCTTTTAGCACGTGATAACAAGGGTATTTTGGAGTGACTCCACTTGGAATCGAGTCCTAATACATACTACTTAATAAAATTTGTTTTCTCATCCCATTTTCATTTGATTTACTTGGGCATTCGACAAGATATCTCGCTCGTGTATTAAAACAAGGCCTCTTGTAGTACCTCCTTTAACACTCATGTATCACGTGTAAACTTCACCATGTCTACTCCAAAAGCTTGTTTTTTGTCTCTTAGGCCTGAATAATGACCCCTAGGATTTGAATCCATGATTGAGGAAGATCAAAGACCACTCTAGACCCACTTTTCCTTCACTGCAAGTACAAATTTGCAATGAGAATTAGAAGACAAATTTCCACATTTGAATAACAATCGATGTTTTCTTATGAAATGTACATGGATTATGTTACTAAAGCTAAGGTTCCTTGAACACAGTGATAAAATGGGTGATTCTTCAATGCAAATTAGAGTATACTTGATTCTTGAATTCATGCTTCCTTAAGGATTTAGTTATAAGCATTATTGTTGAACAAATCAAATTTCCTTTTTCAAAGCAACATTCCACATTCTACAATTAGGGTATTAATTTACATTCTGTGAGTAGACTAATGTTTCAATTTTTTCAATTAGTTTAGGATTTTATTTCATGAAATTCACTCCATTACATTAGGTCAATGAAATAAGGACACATTGTATGTTTCACATATAGTGCGGACACCTCTTAAGTTTTTATGAACCCCGGGTTGATAATTTAAGTTGGTAGCCTTGGGAGTTGCACCATTCTTCTTGCAATACTTGGGCTCATCACTTAGCTTATAGAAAAAGTTATATTTTCATTAATGCCCTAAAATATATGCATATGGTGATTTTATCTCACAATTATATTCCCTTGGATTGATAATTAAATGTTTATGAGCTTAAACAAATAAATTCATTGAAATTTTTGGTGTCATTACCAATGACATACTAAAAGAGAATAATGCATTTATGTTCTATTTTTTTATTTTATTTTAGATTTTATATTTGGCATGTGTGAATTTAAAAAGAAATGCAAGAGCTATAGGAATAAGGATAGAGACAATAGGGGTGGATTTAAATGAAAATATATATTAATTATTTCAAATAAAAGCACCCCTTCAAACACTAACTCACTGATAGGAAAATCTATAGGATGAAAACAAACATGCAAGACCCCGAAGATAACTCCAAGGCCTATGGTGGGTAACCCAAAATTTCAAAGGTATACAACAAGAAAAAATACATAACTTGTGAGCCTTTAAGCTAATCCTATAGTGGAAGAAACACTAATGGGAGATCCAAAACAACTACGAGAAGTGGAAGTGTAATACCCTTGGTTATTGTTAAGTCCCTATATTAATAGTATAGTCCCTTATTATGTTAGTGTATCCCCCCTTATTGTTATTTTTGTACCCCTGTAAACACCATATTGTTATTATTGTGCCCTTACATTATTATTTTTTAGGTTGGCTAGGATTACATTGTGGCCCCACTAGGATTACTTTGTGACCCCATGGACTCCTATATATAGAAAGGAGGTTTTGTCATTTGTATCATCCAAGAATTTTTCATTCATGTAATGTATTGGAGGTTTCCCCCTCGAAGTGGCTTATTTATATGGCGTTGATATCTCTTTTCTTCTATTTTTGGAGTTGGTTTCACAACATTTGGTATCAGAGCTTTGGATTCTAGGGTTTCGCTGCTCCAAACAGGTTATCACGGAATTTTCGTTGTAACCTCTTTTCTACGAAGGTTCAGAAGCTAAAATTTTTAGAGTGCGAAGAAAAAATCTTGAGGAAACTATTTGCAAAATTTTAGAGCTTGGTTCACAATATTTGCGGAGATATGATCTGTGCAAGTTAGGGCTTTTTGCAGGCTTCTGAATTTAACCTAAACAGGTCATCACAAAATTTTCACTATAAATATTTTTCTACGTGGTTTCAGAAGCTAAAATTTTCATATATTGAAGTTGAAATCCTGAAGAACCCCATGTAACAACTTCAGAGCTTGGTTCACAATATTTTTGGAGATATGATCAGTGGAATTTAGGATTTTTTCAGGCTCCCGAATTTCATCTCAAAGAGGTGATCATGGGAAAATCTTCATAACTCTCTCTCTGAGCATCAGATTGGAATTCTGTAAAAAGTGGCTAGCATTACATGGAATATAGTTTCCTGTCTATCAATTTTAGAGCCAAAGGAGCACATAGTGACATGTGGTAATTCCTACAATTTCACTCTACTGAACTAGTACATAATTAGGTCATCGTAGGATATTGGGCATAACTTTGTCTTCAAGAATCCAAATCAGGTCAGAACTATGGCATTCGAAAGAATATTTAGAGGGCTACTTCAGGGCAAAATTTCAATTATTGAGGATCCGAAATCACATAGATAATTTAGTTTCAATATCGAGATTCTCAAAAGCAAGAAAAAGGTGTGTATCTGGTTTTTAAAATTGCATAACGTTTGTTTGAAAAAATAGTTTGAAGTGATTCCAAAGGCATCTTTTAGAATTTTTATCAGTATTGGGTTCTATAATGCCTCAAAAAATTAATTCCATACCTATTAAGCCCTCAAAAATCTATACTATGACGCATGAAGAGGAAGAATTGCAGTATGAGATATCAAAATTACGGTACCAAGTGCAACAAATTTTGATCTTACGAAGAGAAACCGAGGATGACATAGATGGTTTAAAAGAAGAAATGTAAGCTAAGTTGGATGGTTTGAAGGATCAAATAATAGCTAATATGGATGATAAATTAGTGGAAGATCACATCGAGCATCAAGAACAAGATCTCCAACTCTGAAAGGATAACCTAACTTTGGTGCAGAATCTAATGAAACAACAGGAATATCAACATCACATCGAAAGAAGTGATGATGCAGTCACATAAAAAATAACTTGACAAGTACGATCAATTTCAGAGTATCTCAGCAAGTGGAAGAACTTTCCTGTAGAGAGACTCATGTAGATGACTTTTTATACGTACATCACAGTGAACAAGCGTTGAGGTTACCTGCTTGAAGGAGAGGGGCATGTTAAGTCCCTATATACAGGAATCTCTTATTATTGATCCTGTATCCCCCTTACGTTATTTTTTTGTTGTACCCCTGTAAACCCCATATTGTTATTATTGTGCCCTTACATTATTATTGTTAGGTCGGCTAGGATTACATTGTGGCCCCACTAGGATTACATTGTGACCCCATGGACTCCTATATATAGAAAGGAGGTTTTGTCATTTGTATCATCCAAGAATTGTTCATTCATGTAATGTATTTGAGGTTGCCCCTTAGAAGTGGCTTATTTCTAAGGTGTTGATATCTCTTTTCTTCTATTTTTGGAGCTGGTTTCACAACAGTTATACCCCCAAATTGTAAATGTAAGTGTGCATATGATAACTAGGCTAGTGAGTTGGGTTTTATCAAGGTTTTCATACCTCTATGTATACATATATGTTTTAAGGTCGGCGTGCCTATCTATTTGGGTAAGAGAATCTATATTATTAGGTTGGTGAGTTGAGTTCCATTAATGCATGCATGCCTATGTATGCATAATCTTCTAGGATGAAGGGCTAAAGTACATACAATTTTTATGTCCAGAGCACTCATGTAGTCAAGCCAATGAAACTATATGGTAAAACTCTATTAAGCCTAACATACATTATTTGCTATGGACCCTGGGATGAAAAGATAGTGAGGACCTGCGATTACACATCTAGAAAAGTATCCCAATATAAAATATATTATAATATACTGTTATAATAAAAAGTAAAGGGGCATCATGCCTATAAAAATGTGGTTTCCCTATTAGTTGGATATTAATAAGGGGAAATTTGTCCATGTGTGAGGCTCTAGAGGGTACTTGGAGACCCTTGAGGTAAACAGGAACTCCTAGAGTTGCAGGACTATGGACATCCCTATTCGTTCAAGGTATACACCCTCGAGGTAGTGGCACAAAGTGAGGAATTTAATGTCTGGAGAAGGGGGTAGAGTAATTGGGTGCGGGGCTTATGGGGAATATGAGTTTATTGGTTGAATATTGTTGGTTTTGGTACCATGGCCCTATTTGTGTTCAATATTGGATATGTACTTGGATCAAGAAGCCATTTAAAAGTGGATTCATGGCCCCACATTAGGGGTGATTGACTGTTGAGAGAGTTGGAGCAACGTCTGAGGTATGCTGCTAGTCGACGAATTTTAACAGATGATTACCTAGAAATTTATGTCATTTATGGTTATTGTGCATTTGGTTACATCATGTTATTTTAATATCCCATCATGTTTATATTTTTTTATTATTATGATGATAGTATTAGGGTTAGTGGCAGTGACATCACCCCAATTGAGCTACTAAGGAGTGTTACAAGTGGTATCAGAGCCCTAGTTATAGCATTGGGTTTGCATGGTCCAAACATAGAAAGAAAAAATGGAAGTTATAGGGTATATATACAATTTTTTTGAAATAAATAAGAAAGGGAAACAAATGCTAGATGGTTGAATCCACTTGGATATTTTGTTTCTACTATTTCCATTGTATCGGAGGAGTATATATCCATTGAGTGGTACTATATTCTTGGCTTGAAAATTCAACATCAAGGCACAATGAAATGTGTTTCCATTAGAACATGGAGGTGGCTTGGATACCTAGTTTAGAAAATAATGTAGATTTGTAATTAATTCTATTTTAATACGAAATAGCATAATTGTACAAATTAAAGAATTATGGAAATAAGTACTATTATAGATTTATGGTAGTATGCATATCATATGGATTCAATTATTCTTGAATTTGAGTTGAAAGAGATATGTCACCGTACCATTCCATGATTTATATATATATATATATATATAACATTTACAAATATATGTAGTATCATATAGAGTTTATAATCGTTGAATCCTAGTTAAAGCAGATGATATGTAGAACATTTGAAAAAAATTCCGTCAACTTTGTCATGAATGATTTATTAGTGAAGATATGTTGTGGGTAAACTAATTACTTTTGAGGATTCAATAAAGGAAATGCTTACAAAAAACTTGAAAGAAATTTGACACCCAATTGAATAATAGCTTGAAAAGTAGTCCACATACAATGAAATGCAAATAAATTACCATAGTACAAAGAGGATAGTTTTTTATCAACATGGTTGTTCCCTATTTATGTTGTCATAAATGCCAATGTGTTCTAATAGAATACAAAATCACATTAATGATAGAAATATCCACAGTTGGAGTGTTTTTGTCAATATTTTGAAACCCATTGTTGGGTCCATCTTCACGATGAGCAGATGAATGATAGAAGGACAATGGATCAAGATAAATATTAAATGATCTATATACAACAATAGGTCCAAGAGGTCGGCCATTATATTAAGAAAGTTGGCATTGAGCCTTGACCCACCAATAACCATAGCCCTAGAATGATGTCTTATCTAGCCTACATCTAGGGGGTGACTGAAAAGATTGCCAAAATTATGAAAAAAAAGAGAGAGATCAAAACATATTTCAAACCAGTGGATACCATCAAGCAAAAAATGAGATCTATGAAAGATGACCCTAAACATTGTTAGTACAAAGGAGTTAACATGATTGAATTTTTATGGAAAATGTTACATTGGGTAAAGTAGGTGTTCATTTTAGATAAAAATTGAGGAGCATAAACTCAACATCTGTCGAACACTTCTTAACCACCAAGCACAAGGTATGGCTAGAAAACACAAAAATCTTTACTAGAGAAGACCATTATTTCAAACATCATATTAAAAAATCTATGGAGATTGGAAATCACACCAATAACACCAAGAAATATGGGGGTCTAGAGATTAGTGAGAAATGGCTCCCTCTAATCCATTCTAAGAGAATAAGGCAAATTTTATAGGTTTGTTATTTCCCTTCTTTGTCCCTTTTTGTCATTTTCTGCATTTATCCTTTTAGGATTGTGTCTTGTCTATATTTGTTGCTAGTATTTGTTTTCTCCCTTAGCTTGATCCTTATATTTTTATTGTCTTTTTTGGACTTTTTGGTTTTGTTTATCTTTCCCTTTGGTTTCCTCTCTATTCGGTTCCCTATAAATTCCTACATTTGTTTGTTTCCTCCTTTCCTGGTTTTCCCTTCATTAGAGAAAGTTTGAGATCTAAAATGGGCCTCCTAAGGAATATTATAAAATAATAGTGGAAATAATAAAACAAGATTAGATTAAATCATGAACTTGTGGATGGAAAAAAGAAAAATAAAATAAAATTAAACTCGTATTTTAAACTTATCTCCCTACGATTTTACTCAAATTTCGAGTGGTAGCACTCATTAGATGAAGAATTTAACTTTGCATCCAAGGAGTACCCATGTTGCATACTTTTTATGGAACCTACTACATGAAAATTTTGAAAAACATGAAAAACATGATTGCTATCACGTTTTTTTATGTTTTTCACATTTTTCGTATAGTAGGGTCCATCAAAAGTATGCAACATAGGTACTCCTTGGATGAAAAATTAAATTATGGATCCAACAAGTTATCCTGCACAAAATTAGACTAAAATCGTAGGGAAATAAGTTGAAAATACGAGTTGAAAAAAGTAATTTTTCTTATTTTGTATGTTTTTAAATATCATTTTACCTTTTTACTCCAAAAATGGTCAATCATCCCCCATGGTTGAAATCATCATAATTGAATCCTATCCGTTATTATAAAGTTGATTCTTTTTGTACAATTTTTTTTTGAGACTCATTTTTTACCTCAAAATTTCTCTAATGATTTCTCTTGTTTGCTTATTCTTCTTTCCCATTTAATTTCCTTCTTACATCCTCTCTTTTGTTCCTCATTTTTCCTTTCTCCTACCTTTTCTATCTTTGGCTTTTATTTTTATTGGTTTCCACTTTTCTCTTCCTATACGAATTTCTTTCATTATATTTCTCCCCTTTCTCTTCCTCCTCTTTTTTTCCTCTGTTTTATTTTGTCCTATTTTATTTTATTACTTTATGTTTGCATCGTCATTATTTTTTTAACTAAGTTTAAATATTCATATTTCATAAATATTATTATTCATTATCTATAATTATATTTTATTACATATAACTCTAACTACACTTAATACTTATCCTTATATTATAACATTATAATAATTACATATTATAGTGCTTATTCATTTGTAATACATATTATATACATTATATACATTACATACTTTTATTCATATTTATTACTATATTTTAATATTATTATATATTCATTACCACCACAGTAATATAGGCATTGTCTATCGAAGACATAATTCCACTCAAAACGATAAATATCTTGTCTGAATCCAACGACAAATTTTCAAAAAATATGATTGTTGGAGTGTTTGAATCACTTTTTTGAAAATGAAAATGGATTCAAAACCATCAAGAACCCCTGCCACACCCAAATTCCTAAATCTTTGCAACTACAAACTGGATTTCCAAAAATTTCAGTCGGATTTTGTCAAAATCTAATTAAAATTTCCATTATTTTCAGAGTAAAATTGTGGTCTTGGTAGACTAATATTTATCTCTCTCACTCACACAAACATATATATGATTTTAAAATTGTACTTAACCTAAGGATATAAAATTCTTAAAGTAATATGAAAAAGGAACAAAATCCGTTATTATCTCTTAATATACCATGTTGTATAATAAATTATATACTCTAATATTGTATATAATAATGACATTGTAATATTGGGTTGGTAAAAGGAGGAGGGGTCATCCTTCACCATGATGACCAAATGGAGATATAATTTGCTTGGGGTCTAGCCTTCTGGAAAGGGCTATTGTTAGCCATAACCAAGGTATAAAAGAATATTGGTCTTCGAAGTTTCAATTCTAGTAATAAATCAAGTCATTAGAACAAAGGAAGGGGGAAAAATGACTAGTCTCGCAGGACTTCAAAGGATAGCATTACAATTGAAGAAATTTTATGATATTGAATAATACCATGTCTACACACAGTTTAACCTAGTAGCAGAAAAGTTGGCTAATAAAGGAGAAACATTGAAACAAGGTGTAATGGAGGTAGAACAATCACGGGTTTTATTTACTCCTTTTCTATGACGTTTAAGAAATATGTGGATAAAAAGGAAGTAAATTATGGTATATCAATAGGAAGATTAAAGTATATGAAAAATAAAGTGGGGATTGCAAAACCAATCATGCCATCCCCCAAAATCACACCCTACAACCCACTATAAAACAAGTGTTGGAATATAAATTTGCATGATGGTGTTGAATAATGTAACTAGCTTAAGTCTTCATGATTTTTGTAATAATTTCAATAAGTATCCCATGTAACAAACAAAATAAGAAATGAAAAAGTCATTATTTAAAAAGCATGGGTTTCATGCTCATTATTGATGATATTTTAGGTAAAAACATGTTCTTCATGCTTCTATGGTTTGTTAGGTCTTATGATTTATTGTCATGAGTAAACCATCTCAACATCATGTTTATAATACCCTTTCGGGAAAAATGTAATTGGAAAAATAATTATTTTTTATTCTCGAAAGTCCTCGAAACTCCAAAAGTACAAATTGGCCCTGGAAACTACAAATCACCCTTAAGGAGGGAATTCAACCCCTTGAAAAGGCTATATAAAGGAGTAGTTTGATCTAATTTGGTATTCAACACCAAGAATTTTGATATTACAAGAAGTTCAATTTGTAGATGGGAGAAGCAGAAAAGTAAAAGAGAAGGTCTAGAAGTGTTAGACAGACAAATTCCTCTTGCGAATAAGAGCGATCTCCCTAGTATCCTAAGGATATCTAGAAACAAACAGACAGATGTAGACCATTTTCTCTAGACTATTATGCTTAAGAATTATTAATTAACTATGGAGAGATGCTCTTACTTGAAGTCCAATGCTTACTCGGTCTTCAATCCAGTCATTCCAGAAGGTATCGATCCAGCACATAAGCTCTACAATCAATAAGCAAACAAGATCAAAAGCATCTGCAAGATATGATAATTCAAAAGCAATAATCTATATTAGTGATCAAGGAATCCAAGAATTAAAATATTCAAAATATAGATGAACAACTTAATGAGAAAATAGAATCCATTTATATTAAATTTGAATAAAAAGAAGGAACCTTACAACCTTGACGCCTTGATGTTTGTACAGGTTCTTCCGGGGTCCCGAACAACCGTTTTCCTCAGTTTGACAAGACTCAAACTCTCTGAATTAGCATGAAACTATGGCCATGAGTATGTAATCATTCTCATACCATTGATGCCAAGTATAGAGAGTATCATTTCTTTAGCAATTCACCTCAAAACAACCAAGTTCTAAGTACATCAATTTACAGTCTACCATCTACCCTTGAGACTGAAACATGAGTTCAATTTATAGGAGAATGAAGGAGGTTTCATTTCTAATAAGGAAGGGATAAAACCATCTAAACATGGGATTTTAGCTCCAAAAACCAAGGGATAGCTCCATTTATTAAGGGATAAAGGTTCATGAATGGAAGGGGCGAAGCTCGACCAAATAGCGCTTCTAGAAGGCCCCAGCTAGGAGAATATTTGACCAGCTAGGCTTCTAGAATTTAATTTAATTTTTATTTTATCTTTTATGGGGGTCCGCAGTTTTAATGAGAAGAACGTGTGGGATGTGCTGCAGTTTTTATAGCAATAAACCGTGGTACTGCAATAAATGACTAGGAAAAGTGCGGAGTTAGGCTTTTTAGGGTTTTAATGAGCTTTTCTCCAATTCCAAGGCTTGGTTTAGGAAATTTATGATTTTGGACCTCTAAGGGAGAAATAAATAGGTAATGATGAACCCATATAAATAGATAAATGTCATGATGATAAATTTTAGTGTAACAGATTGCCCCCTAGAGTGCGAAGTCTGAAGACTTTTGAAGAATTATGAAGAGTGAAGTTCTTTATCATTCCGAGGATTGGGCTGCAAGTACACCGGTTGAAACCTGGAAAAAACATTCAATGCAATAATATATATATATATATATATATATATATATATATATATATATATATATATATATATCATCATCTATGTAGGTATCTCCTGGTTAATTTTATCAAAATAATTGTATATGTTCTGATACATAAATGATTTTAGAATTACATTAATAGTAGACACAACATGGATGCAGCCATCTGTCATAAGTAGTCTACTGCATAATGAATAATAAAACTCCTTGCAGCTTGGATGGTGGAAACTAGATCCAGGGTCTTGATTTCCGTTTCCTGAACTGTTATGAATCTATCCATGAGATTGATTGTGTCGAAGTCGAACATGGTAGAAACCACTTGATTACCAGTCAATTATGTGAAATATTAACAAGTGTTAGAGAAATCACCAATAATGACAATGGTTCTCAAAGTACTCAGTACAATCCATGAAGTGTGAATGAATGATTTGTAGTCGAACACTTCACAGAATCATTCGATCGAAGGTCAATGATGCAACCTATCGTCGAACGCGAGAAACCTACCATTAGGGCATGCAGATCCCAAGGTACTGATAGGATTCTAGATCAACTTTCTAGATGATGAGCTGTCGTCAATAGAATGTGACCCGTCGTAGGAAAGCCCATGACACGAAACCATTAGATCAAGTTTCGATGAAATATATAGCAAGGACTGACTCAGGGATGGTCAATGCAAGTAGAGACAAATGTTTGCAATGAATGGTTTATTTAATTGATCTCTTAAACACATAATGACACTACAGATAGTAACGATTGACCTAAAGCTAATACTCAGAAATCGGTTGAAGAATTTCAATGTGGTTCGATTAACTGTTTGGCCAAAGGATTTTCCCAACCCAAATATGAATGTGACAAAAGTGTCGTGTTCAAGAGTGGTATACAAATTTTTGAAACGAAGTGTGACAACTGGATTCATTTTCTCTCTTTTCCCCCACCATTTCTGGCAAGTACCTCTTTATTTTTGACAAGCTTCAGGACGATAATATTTGCTTTTTATATAAGCTCATCCTTCGGATGAGTCCAACTTAGTTTTAAAATTGAACCCTAAGAAAGATTGGTTTGTTCATGTTTATAATTGATAGGTCATTTACTGTTAAGTTTTAACGAGTCCAGTATTGGTGAAACTTGGTGTTTTTCATTTTTAGGGAGTCAGAAGAAAAACTTAAGAAAACTCTGTGGGTGTAATTTTTCATAAATTTAGTCTCTCAAGCCCGAAAAAGGATAAAATAATGCAAGAGAGAACTCTATTGACCATGATTAGCCAACGTATACCTTTTTCATAAATAGTCCATTTCAGTTCGGAAAAGGGGTAAACTTATATTGAAGGAACGATCGTTCATTTCCTTTAACGAGTTCGAATAGTCAAGTACTCGGAAATATTTTCATGTTTAGAGAGTTTGAAAAGAGATTAAAAGAGAACTGCATGGTTTCGTTTTTTCGTAAGTTTTAACGAGTTTGAAAAAGTGATAAAAAGCATACTCATATGGTTTCGCTTTTTCGTAAGTTTTAAAAAGTTCGAAAAAGTGAGAAAAAGTGTACTCATATGGCTGATTTTCAATTTAATTTATGAGCAGGAAAAGACGGAAAGAACTCGGAATTTTCATGTGTTTTATGAGAATGAAAGATAGCAAAATAATCTTAAGATTTTCATGAGTTTAATGAGTCTTGAAAATAATAACCGAAATGGACTCGAGATAGTTTTCATTTTTATACAAGCTTGAAACATAGGAAAAATTATGCTTGAGAGTGGTTTCATTTTTACACAAGCTTGAAACAAAGGAAAAATCATGCTTGAGAGTGGTTTCATTTTTACACAAGCTTGAAATGTAGGAAAACTATGCTTGAGAGTGGGTTTCATTTTTGCACAAG
Source organism: Pinus albicaulis (assembly GCA_034641835.2). Lineage (NCBI taxonomy): Eukaryota > Viridiplantae > Streptophyta > Pinopsida > Pinales > Pinaceae > Pinus > Pinus albicaulis. Next base: position 1,196,373,228 of record CM076577.1, read on the forward strand.
CTTGAAATGTAGGAAAACTGTGCTTGAGAGTGAGTTTTTCAACGCCCCCCGAGCGTAACTTGCTAGAGTGCATGCCCCCGAAGCTTCATTTCATTCAACTAAGTAGATAGTTGGATGGAATGAAGGTTCATTTACGAGATTAGATGAAAGACTCGAATTGACACTTAAGAGATCTAATTAAAGACTTGACTCAGTTAGGAGAGGATTTATTTCATTTTTTAATGAGCTTGACACAGGAAAAGAACTATGCTCATGGAAACTTGTTTCATTTTTTAACGAGCTTGACACTAGAAAAGTAAATATTCTCATACGGACTTTGTTTCATTTTTTAACGAGCTTGACAGAAGAAAATGAACTATACTCATTGCCTGATTCATTTTTTAATGAGGTTGACACAGTAACAGGAACTCTCCTCATGGAAACCTGTTTCATTTTTTAATGAGGTTGACACAGTAAAAGAACCATCCTCATAAGGTTCTGTTTCATTTTTAACGAGGTTGATACAGTAAAAGAAATATCCTCATAAATACATGTTTCATTTTTTAATGAGGTTGACACAGTAAAAGGAACTATCCTCATGGGAACTTGTTTCATTTTTTAATGAGGTTGACACAGTAAAAGGAACTCTCCTCACGAGTATCTATTTCATTTCTTAATGAGGTTAACACAACAAAAGGAAATCTCCTCATGGAAACCTTGATCATGTATTCCAACAGGAATAAACACATGTGAAGGGACATTCCTCGACATGGCTTCCAAGGGGTCTTCATCAGATGGAAGAATAGTTCTCTGGAAGGAACTCATGTCAAGGGAAGGGATAAGAACATATTTTTCAAATAATCCCATAGGGGTTTCCATGTCAATTACCGGATCTAAGTCAAAGGAAGATGAGAAAACAGTGAGAGGCTCGCTTGCATTGGTAACTAAAAACATGGGATTGGTTGCCACATAATTAACTCGTGGCGGGGTAGATACCATTTCCGTGTAAGGAACATTTAGGGGTGTTGGATTATTGGTAGTCGAATCAAGACTAGCGAATGAAAGCTGGTCTATAGTCACAATGTTTCCATTGTGAGGGAAAGACATCACGTGAAAGAGTGTCGATATGAAAACTTTCATTGCATAGACATAGTCTCTCCCAAGGAGTAAATTGAAATCAAAGGGGCATCGAACTACCATAAGATCAATACAGACAGTTTTACCTTCCAAGGTAATAGGAAACTTAGGAAGGATCCCTAAAGGTTCACTAATGGTTCTATTAAAAGCTGACAGGTTCTGTGTAACAGGCACAAGTTGAGTGGAACCCAATTCTTGCCAAGTTGTTGAGGATAAAATACTAACAGAAGCACCTTCATCTATATTTGTGCAACGCACATTCTTACCACAAACCTTCACAATTGTTTGGAAAGGGATGGAGGAAGGAAGACGAGGTTTTGTCAGTCTATTCCAATCAAAGGAAAATACCTCTGTACTTGGAGGGGGTTTTATAGAAATAGGTGAAATGCCCCCTCGCGTAGAAGAATTTGATGTAACAAGAAGAACCTGAGCAGTATCAATTTCACTCTGTACAAGAAGAGTGGGATCGACTAGATGTGAAATGAAGTCAACCACTTGATCAACTAATGGATCATAAACTTGAGTGATATCAGTTTCACTCTTCAATAGAAGAGTGGGATTGACTGTACTTGGAATTAGATCAATCACCCCGTTAGTTGACGGTAGGTTGGGAGAAATTTTACGGTAACCAGTTGGAAGTTGTTGCTGTGGAACAGTAAGGTTTTCCAAAAATTTTGAGGCTTCATCCATGTGAGGGCAAATGTGAGTTTGATGACTCCCTTTGCATAACCTACAAGGAAACCTGACTTTACCCTTTTTCATGCTTTCGACCCCAGGGAATGACAACTACCTGTAGAGGGATCAATAAGAAAGTTTGATAATTTTTCCAATATACTTCCAAGACTCTGAATATTTGGCTTACAATTGATAAGGTTATCATCTACAAAGCTAAAAGTGGTATTTGTGTTTACTTATGCATGTTGGAGGTTTCCTCACTATTAATAACACTCATAGCCATGGTTGGTTAAGCTGACTCTTTCTTATCCTCGTCTTTCTTCTTATTCCTTTTCTTTTCTTCTTTCTCTTAGCCACTTGGTTACTTGCAAGCGCTTGGCTCGATGCAAGCGGGCAGACAAGAGCAGCTCTGCAATACAATGAAGTGGCTATAAAGGGTCAGTTTGATCCAGATTTATGCAGAATTATTTAAACAAACATATAAATACAGAGATGCAGCGGAAATAACACTTCATTTCATTAATATCAACGAACTGAATTTTTCTTACAGACATAATGGAAATAAAACTAGCTAGGGCGCTGGTAGCTATCTCTGAGAAGAGATGTGGTGGCTACAGGCCTCTGAACTGTGTTACAATGAGGCTCGAGGGCCTATTTATCATTTAGAAACAATGGAAAATCCTAAATAGCCAAAACCCTAACCCTAGGAGATGAAGCGCCAAAACTATGGGCCCCGTTTGGGTAAATTGGTGTTTCAACTTCCCAGGGGCGTAACTTTGGCATACGATCTCCGTTTGACGCGTACCATACCTCGTTAGAAAGATCTATCCGAGGACTACAAATTTGGAACGGGCAACATCGGTCCATGGACCCATGTTGCCTTCCGTTTTCCCAAAATTAGGGTCCCTCAAACGTTCCTAAGTTTAGGGACTCAAAAACTAAAAATAGTAAATCGTGCTTAAACTAAAAACTGTAATAGATAATGGTGGGAGCCCTAAGTGAATAGGCTATGACCACCAATATCCACCGGACTGGCCCTCCTCAGGAAGCAAATGGCCCTATCATGTTAAGTCTTCTCCATGGAGATGACAAAATTCCTCATCGAACTTGGGATGAGGTGAACCACTTTCTCAGGCAGGAGTGCTGGCTGTTTTTGACAACCAGAAGTTGGATCTTCTGGTCATGTAGTGTTCTTGATTTGGAAGTGTCCATGATGTTGATAGTGGTGGCCTGCTTCATGCACGGATTTAATCATTGTGTGAGTTGTTCAATGCTCGAGGTGTCCAGGAGAGGTGTGAAGTAAGGAATGAAGGCGATCGACATTGAAGACTGGGTGCAGACCAAGGAATGGTGGAATACTGAGCTCGAAGGCATTGTTCCCTACAGCCTTGGTGATGGTGTACGGCCCGTATCGGAGCGGGCGAAGCTTGTGGTGGGGTCCAGTGAGGCGCTCCTTCTGCAAATGTAGCCATACTTTGTCACCCACCTGGAAGTTGTGTGGCACTCGGTGTTGATCATGGTGTTGCTTGTACTTGGCATTGGCTCTGTCCAATATATCATGAACCTGTTGGTGGATGTGTTGAATGCGCTCGATGAAGCTACTTGCTTTGTCAACTTCAGACTGGACATGAGCTGAATTGGCCTGAGCAGCTGCAAATGGCATGGCTACGTCAATGGGACATAGTGGCTGGAATCCCAAGCCCACTTGAAAGGGGCTATGGCTGATTGAACTGTGGAGAGCCCGATTATAACTATGTTGTACATAGGGGAGGCTCTCGTCCCATGTGCGTGGATGCTTTGAATTGTACATGCGCAGAATGTGTACAATCATTCTGTTGACGACCTCTGTCTGGCCATCTGTTTGGGGATGGAAAGCTGTGGACTTGGTAAGCTTGGTATCCAACATCGACCAGAGGCTGGACCAAAATGTGCTGAGGAACCTGCTATCCCGATCTGATATGATAGACTGTGGGATCCCAAAGTGCACCCACACTCGTTCAAAGAAGAGTTTAGCAGTGGCTTCTGCTGTGATATTCTTCTTGCAGGTCGCCATAATGGCCATCTTCGAGAATCTGTCGACGACCACAAAAACACAGTCATTTCCCTGCTTAGTAGAAGGCAGGCCCGACATGTAATCCATGGAGATGGATTCCCAAGGTCGACTAGGGGTAGGTAGAGGAGTATATAGGCCTTGCTTCTTGATGGTCGGTTTGGCAATGGCACAAGCAGTGCAGGATCTGATGTGCTTCTCGACATCCTTCCGAAGGTTCGGCCACTGTAGTACTTCAGATCGTCATCGTTTTCCGATTTCGGCGCTCAGCCGACTCGACTCGTAGGTGCTTCCCATATCATCTTGGCATCGCCTACTCTAAGGAATACAAAGGTGTCCCAGGTGACATGTAAGCATCTTGGAGTAGTAACCTGAACTCTGCGACTTCGTAGAGGCTCAGGTTTGGCCGACTGGTCATTTTGCGAGAAGCGGCCAATCAGAAGTCTCGGCCCACAAGCGTTGGAGCATAAAGGGTGAGCGCCACGATCGTGCCCATCGAGGCAAACAAAACATGATATAAAGTACCTTCTTATACTTGAGGTCTGAAATGAAACTGTTGCAGATATGTAGACCACTTCTGATGGCGATCATTCTGCAACTTCCCTTGTGTCTGTATGAACTGCAGGGGCCTGTGGTCCGTATGGATGATTGTTTCCTTCCCCAAAATGTAATGCTTCCATTGTCGACAAGCTTGCACAATGGAGTACATTTCTTTGTCATATGTGGGGTACTTGCGAACTGTGTCAGACAATGTCTCACTGTGAAATGCCACTGGATGTCCCCGTTGAGTAAGAACTGCCCCAATAGCATAGTCAGAGGCATCTGTCTCGATCTCAAATGGCTGTTGCAAGTCTGGTAAAGTGAGCACTGGGGCAGAACAGAGGCGGTTTTTCAGTTCTGTGAACGCCTTCTGTTGAGGTTCCGACCAAAAAAATTTTGCTCTCGCTCCTCCCTTGGTGACTTGACTCAAGGGCCAAGTGATATGAGAGAATCTCAACACGAACCTCCGATAGAAATTAGCAAGACCCAGAAAGCTGCGAAGCTCTGTTATAGTGGTTGGGGCTGGCCAATCCTGAATGACTTGGATCTTGGCTGGATCCACATGCACCCCCCTTTCATCAATAATGTATCCCAGATATTGAACCTGGGTCATGCCAAAAGTGCACTTCTCCAAACTGGCACACAACTTGTGTTGCCGCAGTGTTTGGAGGACTTGTCGGATGTGGTGAAGGTGCTCTTCCCAAGTCTGGCTGAAGATCAGAATATCATCCAAGTACACCACTACAAATGAGTTGGCGAATGGCCGCAAGATGTCATCCATCATCCTCATGAAGGTGGCGGGAGCATTCGTCAACCTGCAAGCAAGCGGGGACGGTAAATGCATTTGGAAAAGGCCTTCCTCGTTTCAAGGCCGCTTCTCTGCTACCGTAGGGTTCAACTGTACCGTGATACCGATTTGTGTCAATCTGTCAAATATTTTTCACCTTTGAGTTGATTCAAGGTCATCAACTGCGGGATTGGTACCTATCTTGAGCAAAGTGATCTTGTTCAAGCCACCCATAGTCAACAATACAGTCTCCACGTCCCATCCTTTTCTTCCGTATCACAACACGATCGGCTCTGCCAGTGTGGGCTATTAACTGTCCGATGCACCTTCTCGTATCACTCCCTAATCGCCTTGATCTCATCATTTCCATATTGTGTTGGACCATAGATTGGTGGATTTAGGTAGCAAGATCGGGTCAGATCAATCGGGTGCTTGACCTGACAGTGCAGAGGAACCCCTGTGGGTGAGGTGAATATGTCTCCGTACTCCTCCACAACCTTATCCATTTGTTGTTGTTGTGCAGAGGAGCCCTGTCTGGAGGATGTGGCCACAGTCTTTTTCTTGCCCTGGGGGCGGATCATTAGGAAAACAAATTTCCTGGTTTGGGAAATGAGCTTACTGCATTGTTTTGCAGTAACCAAAGAGATAGCAGGAGGAGGTGGCACCTCTGGTATCCTGTACAACTTATTTCCCAATGTAACAATAACAAGATGAAAGGCTGGATCACACATGCGCATGACGCCCACAAGTATGGTTGTCCTAATAATACATCGTAAACATCAATAGAGCAATTACCACAGTACTCATCCGTGAAGGGCGGAGCAAGCATAAAGGCGACACCGCGCCGACGCGCGGAGATCTCGTCCTTGGTGAAGCCACCCGATGGTGTATGGATGTGGGTGAGCTGTGGTCGGCAAGCCCAACCGCTTCACGGCGTCTGCTGAAATGAGGTTCTTTTGGCTCCCATTGTCGACAATGAACCGTACAGGGGAGCCCTTTACCCACATCTGGGAGTGGAAGAGACGTTCCTCCTCCTCTGGATCTTCCGGTTCCTCCTTCTGGACCTTTGTAGTGGCAACAGTGGCGTTGGGCTCCGCATCAATAATCCGTTTCCCTTTTTCATTCCCCTTTTCAGGTTCTGATTCGGAGTCGGAGCATGCATCTGACTCAGAAGCCCTCATCTCGGCCACTAGCGACTGCTTGGCCCGACACTCACTTTTGTTGTGAGTGGAGCTCTTATGGAACTCACACCACTTTCCCGTGTCTTTCTTTGGCTTTGCGGTGTTGTTCTTTTCTTGTGGCTTTGACGGGTTTTCCTTAGCCGCCATGCCTTGGCTCTGTCCTTTGTTCTACGGTTTGGAAGCACCTTTCCCTTGCTTTTGATTCGCAGATCCAAAGTCTCGCTCTTCGGGCTAATCTTCGTCAACTGCAAAGATACCTAAGACATGCTTACTCAAGCGAGAGATGCTAAGGAACCTCCATTTCTCCCCAATGTATTTAAAGACAATACGATACTTTAGCACTGCATGCTCTAATAGATGTCCCAACTTTGTGCGCAGGGTATGGAACAGATTCGTCAGCTCATGCACATCTTGATCCCTTTGTTGTCGCAGCGTGGTCCATTGTATGTACTTGTTCTCATAGCTCCCCACGGGATAGTACTGTTCCTTGACGGCGTCTCGGAAAGAATTCCAAGTTGGTACGGCCGAGAACAGAGAGGGTTCTGTCTGGTCCTTGTTCTCACAGTAGGTTTCCCACCAGTCCTTAACATGGGGGGTAGCTTTGAGGAGTGCAAAAATAATCTTCCCCCGGTCTGAAAAGTCATGAACCGAGAAATATCCTTCTAACAGATTCAACCATCTATCTACGGCATCTGCGTCTATTTGACCCTCAAATATGGGAATGTCAAAATTTACTTGTACCTTAAAAGGAGTCGCGCCTCCAGAGTGGCTGCTGGATGCAGATGCGCCGCCGGTGGGTAGCCGTTGAAGGATCTGAGTAAAGTTATCCATCATCACGTTCCTTTGTCTTTCGAGGGCCTCCTCGAGCAATATTTTGATAGGATCTCCTGCTCCCTCATCTTTCTTTTCGTCCCCCATGGGCGTCTGTCGAGGTTTGCGAGGCTGATCTTGTGTCTCACCAGACGAGCTCCTGCTTCCTTACATTTCACAACCCCGGTTGTATAAGCAAGAAGGATCGAGAAAGGTACCGTCTCGATACCACCGATCCTGGATTTATGTTAATTCAATTAATAAACATATAAACATAACACAGTAGGGATGCAATGGAGGCCAATACTTTACTTCAATATCAACGAACCCACTTGAAACTATGCATGCACGGAAATAAAAGTCCACGGCAGCGCCCGAGCTGAGTCCCGAGAAGAGAGGCGGCCACAGCCTCCGAATCCACAATGAGGCCTCAAGGGCCTACTTATCATTTAGAAACAATGGGAAATCCTAAACAGCCAAAACCCTAACCCTAGGAGATGAAGCGCCAAAACTATGGGCCCCGTTTGGGTAAATTGGTGTTTCAACTTCCCAGGGGCGTAACTTTGGCATACGATCTCCGTTTGACACGTACCATACCTCGTTAGAAAGATCTATCCGAGGAATACAAATTTGGAACGGGAAACATCGGTCCATGGACCCATGTTGCCTTCCGTTTTCCCAAAAAACGTCGTTTAGGGCCTCAAAACGGCTCCGGAAGTTTAGGACCCGAAAAACTGCTAAAAATAGTAAACTGTGCCGAAACTGAAAAACTGAAATAGACAATGGTGGAGCCCCAAGTGGAATAGGCGGGTGACCACCAATATCCACCTGGATCAGTCAACATGAGGTTTGTGATGTTGAGATGGTGAAATTTGTTGAGGTGAAGCATCTGGTTGAGGTGGAACAATTGGAGTATTCAAGGCCAACGAAGTTGAAAATAACCATACCGGTAAACCTATTGTAAATCCAGGTAATGACAATGTAGCCATATAAGGAGGACCAAAATTTCCAAAGCAAGGAAAAGTACTAGGATTCTTGTTAAGAGGGGTTATTTGGTTGGTAAATTCCGAAACTGTTGCCATTATATTCAACTTCAATGAATTTTATTAACAATTTAAAAATATTCACTATTCACAATTCACAACTAATAATTAAAATTCACAATTCACACCTAAGGTCTCTAAAAGTAAAAACAAACAAATGAACACGCGCTAACAAATCTAAGAGTCAAACCACACACAAACAGTATATTCCCACACTAAAAACACTAGTTGGTGATGAAATCCAACATCGTAGAATTTTAATACAGAAATGGCGGTTGGAATAGTTACCCCGACAACCTGCTTAATGAAACAGACCGGTGCAATTTTCTCCACTTAAACCATCTCAAGTGAAGAGAACCCTCTAGAGAGTCTAAGTGAGACTAGCCAATGTCTGCTCCAGGTACAGTGGGACCTTCCCTCCACTGTCACCTTGGGAAAATCCTAAATATTATGGCCGCTAAGGTCACCAACTGAGACAATTATACCTGGGGGAATAGTCTACGATCCGATACACACGCAAGGGCAGAGTAACAAGCTCAATCCCCTTGAAGGCTGCTTGATATAATCCAAGGTTTACCAACAAGTGAACCTAGGCTCCTCGACAACGGTCTATCCGAGGTTTACCATTTTTATTACGTACACATCTACTATCTTTCCCAATGAGATAGGTATAATTACCTCATTGGTTCCGACATGATCTCATGCTTGAATCTTTTAAAAAGAGCTTCCTAGAGCACAATTGCAACAATTGGAATTTTTCCTACCGCAAGATGCTACTGTTTGTTTGGTTGCTTTGGAAAGTTAGCTACAACCTATTCCAAAGCATTAGCCTAAGCTAGATTGGTGAAAAGAGCCCTAAAAATGTAAAAATTTCTAGATGAATTTTATTAAGCGTTGTGTTATTTGGGTTGTTATTACTCAAAGGGTAAATGGATATGAAACCAATAGTGTTATGACCTGACCCAAAACTGAATGCAATCGAATATGATAATGTAATCTTTTCAATTCGATGAATCCTAACTAAAGTAATGAGAGAGGTTCCATTCACTGCCAATAATACAAAAAATGATCAACAAGAGAAAATATAAGAAATTCTCTAATGCACTAATTTCATCAAGAAAAACTAATGCTAATCAATTCAAAGAAATTTTTATTTTTATTTTTTTAAAACAAGCATAAAAACATGTAAATTCAAATCAAAGAAACTGATCTAAATCTATGATTGATTTTTTCAGAATGTAAGCTATGCAGTTTTAATCTATGAACAGTTCACTTGAAAACCATGCAAATGTAATCTATGCACATTTTTCGTTCATATTCTAAAAATGAGAATTCTAATTATGAAAATGTGATCTATGCAAGAGAATTCTCAGACACAAGATGATTCTAATGTAATCTAAAGAACCAATCAAGTGTAAGTAAAGAAAATTGGGTGAGAATTCCAAAGGTCAAAAAATAAAAGCACTCAAAGGAGATTAACACTCAGACACAATTTAGCCCCCCCCCCCCCCCTCCCCCCCGGTGAATGAGGGGGGAATTTTTTTGCAAAAACAAAAGAAAAAAGATGCAAAATTGTTAAGAGACTGAGACAAACCTTAAAGTAATGACCAGAGAAATCAAAATAAGAATTTATCAAAAAAATAATATTCAAAACACCCATTTAACTTAACAGAGACTGAAGAGACTTTAAAAGTGGCTGAAACGAAAGTCACACATAACATTTTGAAAGTCAAGACAAGTTGGGGCAAACGCGGAGAATTTGGTAATCTAGCTCCTAAAAGGAGAATTTTTAATTTTTCAAAATTTTTTCACAAGTCTGCAGGTTCCAATGGAGAACAGTGTGGTACTGCACTATTCTGAACTACAAACTGTGGAAGCTGCCACACTATTTTCAAACGAAAATTGCAGAGGCCAGGAAACATACAGAAAAAATAAAAATTCAGATATGATTTTCAGGGATTCTAATAAGTTATCTACCCAACATAGTTTAGACTAATCAAAAGTAGAAAAAAAAACTCTTTCAAAAGTCAAACTTAAAATCAAAACGAAAACTAAGTTCTATTCCCCAGTAGACTCGCCATTTTGTTAGACAGAAAAATCCCTCTTGCGGTCAAAAGCGATCTCCCTAGTATCCTAAGGATATCTAGAAACAAACAGACAGATGTAGACCATTTTATCTAGACTATTATGCTTAGGAATTATTAATTAAATATGGAGAGATGCTCTTACCTGAAGTCCAATGCTTACTCGGTCTTCAATCCAGTCATTCCAGAAGGTATCGATCCAACACATAAGATCTGCAATCAAAGACAAGAAAACAAGATCAAAAGCATCTGCAAGATATGATAATTCAAAAGCAATAATCTATCTTAGTGATCAAGGAATCCAAGAATTAAATTATTCAAAAGATAGATGAACAAATCAATGAGAAAATAGAATCCATTTGTCTTAACTTTGAATAAAAAGAAGAAACCTTACAACCTTGATGCCTTGATGTTTGTATAGGTTCTTCCAGGGTCCCGAACAGTTGCTTTCCTCAGTTTGAAAAGACTCCAACTCTCTGAATTAGCATGAAACTATGGCCATGAGTATGTAATTGTTCTCATACCATTGATTCCAAGTGTAGAGAGTATAATTTCTTTAGCAATTCACCTCAAAACAACCAAGTTCTAAGTACATCAATTTACAGTCTACCATCTACCCTTGAGACTGAAACATGAGTTCAATTTATAGGAGAATGAAGGAGGTTTTAGTTCCAATAAGGAAGGGATAAAGCCCTCTCATCATGGGATTTTAGCTCCAAAAACCAATGGATATCTCCATTTATGAAGGGATAAAGGTTCATGAATGGAAGGGGCGAAGCTCGACTAGATAGCGCTTCTAGAAGGCCCCAACTGGGAGAATATTCGACCAGCTGGGCTTCTAGAATTTACTTTTCTTTTTATTTTATCTTTTTCGGCGGTCCGCAGTTTTAATGAGAAGAACGTGCAGGATGTACCACAACTTTTATAGCAATAAACCATGGTACTACAGGAATTGACTAGGAAAAGTTCAAAGTTAGGCTTTTTAGGGTTTTAATGAGCTTTTCTCCAATTCCAAGACTTAGTTTAGGAACTTTATGATTTTGGACCTCAAAGGGAGCAATAAATAGGTAATGATGAACCCATATAGACAGCTAAATGTGATGGTGACAAATTTTAGTGTAATAAGAAGGCAAGAGGAATCCAAAGAAGAAGAAAAATATTTGTTTTGGGCTCTATCTCTCTCACATGTGAAAATTTCTAGGGTTTTTGGTGTTGCGAAGGGATGTTCAAATTGCAGGTCCAAGTTACAGTAGAGCGAAATGTAGTATCTTGTAGTTGCAAGGAATAAAACTCTATCTTCTCCTCGTTTACCTTGGGAAGAGTTGTCTTTCTATGAGAAGGTCTTAGGAGGAAGCCAAATGAGGATTTATATAGTAGTTACAAGGCCAAATTTGCAGGACAAGTTGAGTGAAGATGACAGGTCGAAGTTGCAATTGGTAGCTAGTTGGTGCAGAATCAAGAGGACTTGCTGGAAGGGATGACTTGGTACTTGGAGGAGGACTTGGTCTAAGACTTGGATCTTTGTGTCTCATTTGAAGAAAATTATATAAGAAGAGAAGAGTTTTCTGGGTTTTCCCCTTGGAGGGGTTTTTCCTTTGTTGAGAGCCTAATTTATGTGTCCTTTGTTATTATTGGTTCATTCTTGCCAAAAACTCCCAAACCACCAAGAAACTAAAAACTTTCCAAACATTCCGTAACCACCAAGCACCAAGCACGACTAGAAAACACAAAAATCCTTTACTACAGTTGACTATTATTTTTAATGTTATATTAGAAAAACTATGGAGATTAGAAATCAAACCAACACCATCAATACAAATGTGAGTCAATAGATTAGTGAGAAATGACTCCCTCTAATCCACTTCAGGAGAATAAGGAAAATTTAATAGGTTTGTTCCTTCCCTTCCTTGTACCTTTATGTTGTCTTCTGCATATATTCTTTTAGGATTGTGTCTTATCTTCTCTATTCCTGGTATTTGTTTTCTCCCTTGGCTAAATCCCTATAATTTTTATAGCCTTTTGGTTTTGTTTGTCTTTCCTTCTAGTTTCTTCTCCATTATGTCCATTGTGTCTTCCTACTCCTTCTTCTTGGTCCCTTCTTTCCTAGGTTTCCATTTTTTCTCTCGTTTGCTTATTGTTCCTATCCATTTAACATCCTTCTTACTTCCTTTTTTTCCCTCTTTTTTCCTTGCTCCTTATACCTTGTTTATATTTGACTTTGATCTTTACTAGTTTCCTTTTTTTCTCTTCCCACCCACCCTCCTCCCCCATTTTCATATATATATATATATATATATATATATATATATATATATATATATATATATATATATATATTACTTCTTCCTTTTCAATTTGTATTATATCCATGATATATACTATATAATTTTATTCATATTCATTATTATCTTTTAATATTATTTATATATTCATTGTCATTACAATATTTTATATATATTTCAATTTAATTTTACAATCATACTAAAACTAAACATATAAGATTATATATTTTTTAATTTAATTATAAAACTATAGTGAAATTAAACAAAGATGAAAATTGAATTATTTTATTTATGGAAAAATTTATTTATTTTATTATTATTTTAAAATTTGGTAATGGAAGTATCAATTTATTATTATTAAATATAATGTTACTTGACATCTCCCTTATATTGGACTCAAAAATAAAATTTGTGCCTCAAGAGATTTGATCTCTCTCAGTGTTTGATATACCTAGGGTTAATATGGATCTGGGTTGGTTTTTAGATACACACATACCATATCTACGCTCGACCCATCTCTCGATCTCTCTTCTTTCCCACTCTACTCTCTCCCTCACTATGTCTACATCTCTACTTTGTCACCCTCTCTCTCTTTATGTATTTATTCTTCCCTCCTCTCTCCCACTCCAGCTCTATCTCTGTCTCACTCTAGCTCTATCTCTATTTTTCTTTTCCCTTGATCTCTCTCCTTCTCTTTCTAAAGTCCTCTCTCTGTCTTTCACTCCCACCTCTATTTTTCTTTTCCCTTGATCTCTCTCTCTCTCTCTCTCTCTCCAACTCTAACACTATCTCCTTCTCTCCCCCTTCCATCTCCTTATATCTCTATATATATCTCCTTCTCTCCCCCCTCTATCTCTCTTTCCCTTCTCTTCCTCTCTCTCTCTGGTTCATCTATCTCTCTTTCCCTTCTCTTTCTCTCTCTCTCATCTCCTTATCTCTCTCTTCCCTCCTCTCAACATAGACAGAGAGGGAGTGATAAGGGAAAGGAGAGAGAGGGAGTGAGAGAGGAGAGGGCGTGATAAGGGAGAGGAGAGAGAGTGAGGGAGAGAGGAGAGAGAGTGACGGAGGGAGAGAAAGGAAAGAGAAACAGGGAGACATATATGGAGGGGAAAAATTTACCGATCAAAATAGAAAATTACTGATTACCTGTTTTTTTTTAGGTAGCAAAAAAACACCCGATTTTGAAAAGTGGTGATGCAGAATCACCTTTTTTTTTTTAGCATATTTTTGGTACTTTAAATTTTTTTATGTATCAAATTTTTTGGAGCATATTTTCATGTTGATTTTGAAAAGTGGTTGTTAGGATTTTTTTTTTTTAAGCATATATATATAATTTTATGTATCAAGTTTTTTGGAGAACATTTTCATGTTGATTTTGAAAAGTGTTGATGCATAATCAACCCCATTTTTTAGAGGCCTTATTTTTTACACTTTAAATTTTCAAATGTATTAAGTGTGAATAATTTTTTTTAAATGTTGATTATTTTACCATTTTTGTCTTATTCATCTTCGTGTTTTTTGTCTTAAGATTATTTTTAAGAGTTTTCCAAAAATGTGCTTCTTATTTTTCTTTGCAAATATTTTTATAATGAATTTATGAATTTGTTTTGCAAAATTTTAAAAGATAATAACATTAATATTTGAGGTTATGATTTTTTATATATTTATATATTGTTAATTAATACTTCAATACACAAAATATTTGTCACTAAAAGATAACAATTTTAATCATTCGACAAAAAATACGCGTTTTGCATATAAATATAATTAAAAACTATAGATATTTCACGATATTTTCGTTAAAAATTGATTTGTTAAATAAAAGTTTTTGTTTTTTATTTTTATTTTTTTTTATTTTTTATGACAAAATTTAATAAAAAATTCAAAAAATAACAAATTTTATGAATTTAGTATTAAAAAATGACGACATTTTAAATATATTTATAAAAAAATATGATTCGAATAAAAATTAAAGTAAAAGTAACCCAAAAAAATTATTAAACAAAATATAACATATCATTGGAAAAAAAAAGAAAAAGAAAAGAAAAAGAAAAAGGTAAAAGAATAAAAAAATTAAATTAAATTAAAAAAAATGCAAATAACAAAAAAATAAGAAATAAAAAACCCAAGAAAAAAAATGTCTAAACAATTTAAAAATAAAAATTAACTAAAAAATTAAATAAACTGAAAAAAGAAAATTTTTTTTATTAAAACTATAAAAATAACAATAATAATAATAATAAAAGAAAAAAAAAACATAAAAAAATAAAGATAATAAAAAAATAAAAAAAACATATTAAAAAAAGAAATTAAAAACTATTAAAATAGACCTAAAAATAAATTAAAATTAAAAAAAACATAAAAATAAAACTAAACAAAATTAAATAAAAATAAAAAATAAACAATTAAAAAATAAAAACATTGAAAAGATATCAATAAAAACATTTAATATAAAGAAATATAAAAGGATTAAAAATAATAATAATAAAACATAATAATTAATTAATTAAAATTAAATTATTTAAAAAAATTATAATTTTTTTTTAAACATAAAAGAAAAAAAACAATTAATAATTTTTTTTTAATTATAAAATAAATAAACAAATTCCAAAAGAAAATATATATTAAAAAAAATTAGCAAAAATAAAAAATAAAAAATAAATTTAGAAAAAATCAATTAATGTAGCTCTCCGCTCGCCCATGGACTAACCCCTGCGACCATCTGGGTGGGAAGTCGATTCCGAGAAACGACCTCCCGCCCAGTTAGCAGCGGAGGCCGGCCCTTGGGCGGGCGGGGAGCATGCAGCTCCCCACCTGCCCAGGGGTTGTCCCTCGCCGCCAACTAGGTGGCCCTATATATATATATATATATATATATATATATATATATATATATATATATATATATATATATATATATAAAAGTTTTAAATTGATTTTTTTTTGTTTTTGTTTTTGTTATTTATTTATTTTATAATTTTTTAAACTAATTTTTATTTTCATGTTTTTATTATTAATTTTTTTTAATTGTTTTTATATATTTTTAATGTTTCTATTTTTTAATTATTGTTTTTATTTATTTTTATATATATTTTTAATTATTATCTTTAAATAGTTTTTAGTTTTTATCCATAGGTTTTCTATTTCTTTGTTTTTTTTAAACATTTTTTTTAATTGTTTTAGTGTTTGATTTTATTTTTTATTTTTTTAACTTTTATTTTCTAATTATTATTATTTTTTTAATGTATGTTCTATTTTTTTAAAATTTTTTTTTGGTTATTTTTACTTTTAATATTATTTCAATCATTTAAAAAAAAAACCATAAAATTCCATAATTTTTTAATATAAATTCATAAAATTGCATAAAATGTTGTAATTAACATGTTTTTAGCTCCCCGCCCAAGAAAACCCGGCACTTAGTTTTTTTTTTTAAAAGTTTCTTCAAAATAATATATGACTATACATATGTGTATTTTTTCAATATATTATTTTTAATTTTTTTTAATGTATCTTTAATAATTTTATTTTATTTTATTTTTCTTTTCTTTATTTTTGTTTTGTTATTTTTTTTCAATTTATTTTTTTTATATTTTTTTTTTAAGTTTGATTTTTTTAATTTTTTTTCTTCGTATTTTTTTCTTTGAAACTTTTTTATTTTCATTTTTTGAAATGGTTTTTATTGTGTTTTTGTTTAATATTTTAGTATTTTATTATAATTGTTTTTTTTAATCTCATCAATATTATATATTTATTTTTTCATGTTCTTTTTAATCATCAATTTTCTAATTTATCTTCTTAATTCTTTTTCAAATATTTTCGTTTTTTTAATTTATTTATTAAGTTTTTATTTGTTTTATTCTTCTTTATTATTATTATTATTATTATTCACGGTTTTTATGTATGGTTTTTATTTTTTCAATGTATTGATATTATATATATATATAGTAGAACATTTTTTTGTTGATGGTGTACTTCTTTAGTTGTCGATAGGATTCTGGAAATGACAATTTTAATATGTTTATTAGTTTTGATTTATTAAATTCAAAAGAAATATAATTTTAATATTAAATTATTATGAATATTACAATATATGAAAATAACACTAAAAGATATATCTTTCTCAATAATGAAATGTAGTTTTTAAAAAATAATTTGTAAATTTCAAAATCTTAAAATTATTTAAAAATAAAATATTTACACAAATTTACAAAAAGATAAATGTGTTAATGCAAAGAGTTTCAGAAACTCCAAAATCACATATAAATTAATTTGTTTTGTAGCGTTGTTCATTCATCATAACTGAAGTGTTTCCTATTAAGTCTTTTCAATACATTCTATATATATATATATATAAAGCATTATATTTAATAAATTGTTATTAATATGATAAACATAAAATAAAAATAAATTAACATAATTTAAATGGTAATAATTTTTTAAAATAACATTATGACCATGGCTGAAAATTGTTGGAATTTTAAGAATTTTAATAGAGGTTATATTTTATCTTTAATATCAACCTTTGAATTTTAAAGCTTCTCAGAGACATGATATTTTATCTTTAATACCATGTCTAGAAATCGTTGGAGTTTTAAGACTTTGATATTTTATCTTTAACGTCATGTCTATCATTGGAATTTTAAGGTTTTTCATAGTCATGATATTTTAACTTTAATGCCATTATTAAAAGTCGTTGACAATTTACCCCGAACAAAAAAGACGTTATTCTTGCATCAACATTTTTCATTTTCATGGTTTTTTTGCGCACACAAAATTGGAGACGTTAATCCAGCATCAACACTTTTCGTTTTCAGGGTGTTTTTTGCACAAAAAAAATTAGCGACATTATTCCAGCATCAACACTTTTCGTTTTCAGGTTGTTTTTTGCACACAAAAAATTGGTGACATTATTCTAGCATCAACACTTTTCATTTTCACGGTGTTTTTTGCACAAAATAAATTGGATTTTACTTCCATTTTTAAAAAATGTTGAATTTTATCCTAGAAAAAAAAAAAGAAAAAAAAAAAGGTTATTCCAGAATACAACTTTCGATTTTGCGTTTTTTTTTTTCGTTAGAATTCTCGTTTTGAGGTAATAGTTCTCTTTTTATCGGTAACTTTGTTAGGGCAAGAGAAACAAGGATAGAGAGGAGAGAGAGAAAGAGAGAGAGAGGAATAGTGACAATGTTAGAGAGAGAGAGAGATAGATAGAGAAAGAGAGATGGTGGGAGAGATAGAGGGAGGTGCAAGAGAAAAAGAGATAGAGAAAAGAACAGAGAGAGGACGTGAGCGAGAGAAAGAAAGAGTTAGGGAGAGAGATGGAGTTTGAGGGAGAGAGAGAGAGAACAACAAATACATAGAGAGATGGAGTGACAAAGGAAAGATGCAGAGAGAGTGTGTGAGAGAGGGTCTTTTTTCTTCCCTCCATCTCTCTCTCACTCCCTCCCTCTGCCCTCCACTCTCTCCCTCCCCTCTTCTCTCTCTTCATTCCTCTCTCTCCCTAAGTCTCACACCTTCCTTCCTCTCTCCCTTCCTCCCCCAGCTGTATCACTATCTCCCTTCCTCTCTCTCTCCCTCTCCATAAGATCAATAATTGTCACTCTATGTAATAAATGATATATGTAATGTCTAATATATTTTAATTTTTAATTTTTTATTGTGAAATGAATTATAGTTTTTGGGCACGTTGTATCGATAAGCCATGGTATTGTAACAAAAATTATTTACAAGTTAATAATATACATGGTAAAGTGGAGGTGGATATCCAAGGTTAAAAAAACTTGTTCTATTGCAAGTATTAAAATTTTATGTGCTTATTAATTAAATTGAAATATGGTTATGGAATAAGTATTAGTCTATGCCAAGGAAAGACTATAACACCCTCCTCCCACATCTACCCAAGTAACCGACCAATCAGGGTAAACATGCAACGAGAGGCTACTATGATATGATTCAGCCTGCTAGGTGACCTCAAGGAAGTGGAATCAACAGAAAAACATCATTGGGGAATTTTGAGGTCTAAAATAGGCCTCTAAATGAAAATGTACAATCAAAGTTCACTTTATGAGAACCAATCACATTTTAGGATATGACATCATCCCTAATGGTTGAGGTGGCATTTCTTGAGTTAAAGGTACTTGCTTGTCACATTCTCAATGGTGAATAAAAACTCATGGTTAACCATGATAGTGCTATAAGTACTTTTAAAGTCATAAGGTAAAATACTCATAATAAATGTCATTTCACATTTTTTGAATAAAATATTATTATTGTGATTTCATGTTTTTTGAAAGATACAATGCATATCCCTACATAATCTTCATGTCTTTACACATTTTTCAATAAATATTATATTTGTATATCTTCATATATTTATTTTTAAATTATATATTCATCTCATTTTATTTAATATTACAATTTTAAATTAATTATAAGTTAATATTTATACATATATATTATATATATGAAATCAAAATAAATACAAATGTAACCTTGTAATTTTAGGATAAATCAAATCTATAAATAATATTATTATAATATAAATAACAATACGAAAATATTAAATTTAAATAAATTTTTTTTTTAGTTTTGTATGATGAAAAAAAATATATTAGTTTTGTATGTTGAAAAAAAAGATATTAGGTTCTAGATAATTTGAGGCAAAAAACATCAAAATTTCAATATATATAAATCTTATATTATATTATAAATATAAATTAAATCTATTTCAATACTTTCTTTTTTTAATTTTAAATACAACTCAATTCATTTCATTATGATTATATTAATATTAAATATTGTTATATATAATATTATGAAAATTAATCTAAATGTTATAGAATATATATTATATTCCTTTTTATATTATATATGATTTCTTCTTATGTTATAAACCAAAT
Organism: Pinus albicaulis; assembly: GCA_034641835.2. NCBI lineage: Eukaryota > Viridiplantae > Streptophyta > Pinopsida > Pinales > Pinaceae > Pinus > Pinus albicaulis. The sequence goes on from CM076577.1 coordinate 1,196,392,695, forward strand.
CAATATGTAATACAAAATTCATACATCAAATAATATATTACATATATTATATTATATTATTTTTAGATAGTATATTAATTACATGTTATTATACAATTTAAATAATATAAATTTTAATTAATAACATATTATATAATTAAGAATTTATGAATTTATATTTATATTTTATTCTAAGTTATTTAAGTACAAAGAACAAATGCATTAGTTGTTGAATGATAATGATTTTTTCTTGAAAATTTCATTCTTATTTATAGTCACATCAATACAATTTTTTTATTAATTTTATTTTGGTACAACTTTTGAATTGAATTTAACTATTGTTACATGGATTGTGATGCAAAAAAATGAATTGCAAATTCATAAAAAACATTCTATTGGATTAGCTATTATTTTATTATTTCCTTAGGAGGCCCATTTTAGACCTCAAATTCCCCTAGTGCAAACATACCTTCCACATCATAAAAAACACTCCCAGGAGCCATCCCAATTACTTAGGTATCCTTACCCTAGGTCCCACTGATATTTTGAACTCTTAGACGTCTAGACGCATGCACAAGTCTTCATTCCTATGTCTGGGCAGCTTTAGACGTATGCACAAGCCTGAATTCCTATGTTTAGGGACTATTTCCAGTAGATCCGTGCCAGAGTCTGCGAGATTTAAGGCACTTTTCAAGCCCAGAATTTCAAGCATTGCCCAGAACTTGTTGTAACTTCCAAAATCCATTAAACACGTGAGGACAAGAATAATAAACCAAAAACTATCTCAAGTTCTAGGCCTGATGATCTAGGTGGATATTGGTGGCCACCCACCTATTCCATTTGGACCCGCAACATCAATTCTTGCAGCTTTTCACTTCCAACAACTTACTATTTTTAGCAGATTTTGGGGTCCTTCACGCCCAGAGACATTTTGGGGCATTAATGATCCAGGTGGATATTGGTGGCCAACCACCTATTCCATTTGAACCCCCGCCATTAGTTCTTTCCATTTTTAAGTTTCAGCACAACTTACTATTTTTAGCAATTTTTGGGTCCTGAACTTCTGGAGCCGTTTTGAGGCCCTAAAAGACATTTTTTGGGAAAATTGGGAGCAACATTGGTCCATGGCCTGATGTCTATCACACAAAAAGTTTTAGTTCTCAGACATATCTTTCTAACGAGCTATTGAGCATGTCAAAAAGAGATCGGATGCCAAAGTTACGTCTCCGGGAAGTTGAAACACCAATTTACCCAAACGAGGCCCACAATTTTGGCGCTTCATCTCCTAGGGTTAGGTTTTTGGACGTTTTTGGTTTTACATTGTTTCTCAATAATAAATAGGCCTTCAAGCCTCATTGTAACATAGTTTAGGGGCTGGTAGCCATCACATCTCTTCTCAGGGATATGCTACCAGTACCCTAGCACATCTATTTCAATTATGTCTGTAATAGGTCTTCGAGCCTCAATGTAACACAATTCAGAGGCCTGTGTACGCCACATCTCTTCTCAGAGATACACTACCAATGCCCTAGCTTGTTTCCATTATGTTTGTAAGCATATTTCAGTCACTCTTTTATTAATAAAATGAAGCATTATTTACCCTTCATCTCTGTATCTATGGCTATATGTGTATTCTGTTGCGTTCCAGCATAAATTCGGATCAATGGTATCAGAGGAGGTCTGCTCTTTCTCTGTTTTTCTTTTCATGTCCTCAATTTGGTCAGGGTATAAGGAGTTTGGGCTCGATCCGATTGCACCCTTCCAACATCAACCTCGCAAACCCCAACAACCCCCCCATGGTGGAAGGTAAGAAAGACGAGGGAGCAGAAGATCCTAACAAAATATTTTTCGAGGAGGCCCTAAAGATTTAGAGGAATGCGATGATGGATAAATTTTCCCAGATCCTTCAATGATTGCCCACCGGTGGCACATCTACATCCAACACTTCCGCCAACAGGTCTGTGACATCTTGGACAAATCCAATACCAAGTTCAGCGAAATCCCACGCCCCCCACCCCCCCCACCCCATGGAGGAACTTAACGCAATGGAGACCATTTCTTCCAAAGGAGGGAGGAATGATCCAGGTGGATATCGGTGGCCACCCACCTATTCCACTTGGACATGCAACATCAATTCTTGCAGCTTTTCACTTCTAGCAGCTTACTATTTTTAGAAGGTTTTCGGGTCCTACATGCCCAGAGCCATTTTGGGGAATTAATGATCCAGGTGGATATTGACGGCTACCCACCTATTCAATTTGAACCCTTGCCATCAGTTCTTTCCATTTTTAAGTTTCAGAACAACTTACTAATTTTAGCAGTTTTTCGGGTCCTGAACTTTCGGAGCCGTTTTGAGGCCCTAAACAACATTTTTTGGGAAAACCGAGAACAAAATGGGTTCATGGACCAATGTTTCTCACACCAAAAGTTGTAGTTCTTGGAAATATATTTCTAACAAGCTATTAAGCGCGTCAAACGGAGATCAGATGCCAAATTTACGTCCCCGGGAAGTTGAAACACCAATTTACCCAAACAGGGCCCACAATTTTGGCGCTTCATCTCCTAGGGTTAGGTTTTTGGATGTTCTGGGTTTTACATTATTTCTAAACAATAAATAGGCCTTCGAGCCTCATTGTAACACATTTCAGGGGCTGGTAGCCATCACATCTCTTCTCAGGGATACGCTGCCAGTACCCTAGCTCATATATTTTCCTTATGTCTATAATAGGCCTTCAAGCCTCAATGTAACATAGTTTAGAGGCCTGCGTATGCCACATATCTTCTCAGAGATACGCTACCAGCACCCCAGCTTATTTCCATTATGTTTTAAAGCTTATTTCAGTCATTATTTTATTAATAAAATGAAGCATTATTTCCGTTGCATCTTTCTATCTATGGCTATATGTGTATTATGTTGCGCTCCTGCATAAATCTGGATCAGTGGTATTAGAGGGGGTTTGTTATTTCTCTTTTTTTCTTTGCATTTCCCCAACGTGGTAAGGGTATAAAGAGTTCGGGCTCGATCCGGTTGCACCCTTCCAACATCAGCCTCACAAACCCCGATGACTCCCCCATGGCAGAAGGAAAGAAAGACGAGGGAGCAAAAGATCCTATCAAAATATTGTTCGAGGAGGCCCTCAAGAAACAAAGTAATGAGATGATGGATAAATTTTACCAGATCATTCAACAACTGCCCAACGATGGCACATCTACATCCACCACATCCGCTAATAGGACTGCGACATCCTAGACAAATATAATACCAAGTTAAGCAGAATCCCCCCCCCCCATGGAGGAACTTAATGCAATGGGACCATTACTTCCTAAGGAGGGAGGAATGATACAGGTGGATATCATTGACCACCCACCTATTCCATTTGGACCCACAACATCAATTCTTGCAACTTTTCACTTCTAGCGACTTACTATTTTTAGCAGGCTTTTGGGTCCTGCACGCCCGAAGCCATTTAAATGAGAAATTCATGATCTAGGTGGATATTGGTGGCCACCCACATATTCCATTTGAACCCCTGCCATCAGTTCTTTCCATTTTTAAGTTTCAACAAAACTTACTATTTTTAGCAGTTTTTCGGCTCTTGAACTTTCGGAGCTGTTTTGAGGCCCTAAACGATAATTTTTGGGAAACTCGAGAGCAACATGAATTAATGGAATGATGTTTCTCACACCAAAAGTTTTAGTACTCAGACAGATCTTTCTAACGAGCTATTTAGCGTGTCAAACAGAGATCGGATGCCAAAGTTACATCCCTGGGAAGTTGAAACACCAATTTACCCAAACGGGGCCCATCGTTTTTGCGCTTCATTTCCTAGGGTTAGGTTTTTGGACGTTTCGGGTTTTAAAATGTTTCTCAATAATAAATAGGCCTTCGAGCCTCATTGTAACACAGTTCAGGTGCTGGTAGCCATCACATCTCTTCTCAGGGATACGCTGCCAGTACCTTAGCTCATCTACTTCCATTATGTCTGTAAAAGGCCTTCGAGCCTCAATGTAACACAGTTCAGAGGCCTGCGTATGCCACATATCTTCTCGGAGATACGCTACTAGTGCCCTAACTTGTTTCCATTATGTTTGTAAGCTTATTTTAGTCTTTCTTTTATTAATAAAATGAAGCATTATTTTTGTTGCATCTTTGTATCTATGGCTATATGTGTATTCTGTTGCGTTCCTGCATAAATATGGATCAGTGGTATCAGAGGGGGTTTGCTCTTTTTTTTTTATTTGCATCTCCCCAACGTGGTCAGGGTATAAGGAGTTTGGGCTCGATCCGGTTGCACCCTTCCAACATCAGCCTCGCAAACCCTGACAACCCCCCCATGGCAAAAGGAAAGAAAGATGAGGGTGTAGAAGATCCTATCAAAATCTTGTTTGAGGAGGCCCTCGAAAAACAAGGGAACGCGATGATGGATAAATTTTCCCAGATCCTTCAACGGCTGCCCACCGGCGGCACATCTACATCCAACACATCCACCAACACGTTTGCGACATCCTGGACAAATCCAATACCAAGTTCAGCAGAATCCCCCCCCCTGATCCCCATGGAGGAATTTAATGCAATGGAGACCATTGCTTCCTAAGGAGGGAGGAATGATCCAAGTGTATATCGGTGGCCACCCACCTATTCCATTTGGACCCGCAACATCAATTCTTGCATCTTTTCACTCCAACACTTTACTATTTTTAGCAAGTTTTCGGGTCTTGCAGGCTCGGAGCCATTTTTGGGCATTAATGATCCAGGTGGATATTGGTGGCCACCCACCTATTCTATTTGAACCTCCACCATCAGTTCTTTCCATTTTTAAGTTTCAACACAACTTACTATTTTTAGCAGTTTTTCGGGTCCTAAACTTCCAAAGTCGTTTTGAGGCCCTAAACAACATTTTTTGGGAAAACCAAGAGTTGTAGTCCTCGGACAGATATTTTTAACGAGCTATTGAGTACGTCAAATAGAGATCAGATGCCAAATGTACGTCCCCGGGAATTTGAAACACCAATTTACCCAAACGGGGCCCACAGTTTTGGCGCTTCATCTCCTAGGGTTAGGTTTTTGGATGTTTCGAGGTTTATATTATTTCTCAACAATAAATAGTCCTTCGAGCCTCATTGTAACACAATTTAGGGATTGGTAGCTGTCACATCTCTTCTCAGGGATATGCTACCAATACCCTAGCTCATCTATTTCCATTATGTTTGTAATAGGCATTCGAGCCTCGATGTAACACAATTTAGAAGCTTGTGTACGCCACATCTCTTTTCAGAGATATGCTACAAGTGCCCTAGCTTGTTTCCATTATGTTTGTAAGCTAATTTCAGTCATTATTTTATTAATAAAATGAAAAATTATTTCCGCTGCATCTCTGTATCTATTGCTATATGTGTATTTTGTTACGTTCCTGCGTAAATCCGAATCATTGGTATTAGAGGGGGTCTGCCCTTTCTCTGTTTTTCTTTGCATGTTCCCAACGCGGTCAGGGTATAAGGAGTTCGGGCTCTATCCAGTTGCACCCTTCCAACATCAACCTCGCAAACCCCGACGACCCCCCCATGGTGGAAGGAAAGAAATACGAGGGAGCAGAAGATCCTATCAAAATCTCGTTCGAGGAGGCCCTCGAGAAACAGAGGAATGTGATGATGGATAAATTTTCTCATATCCTTCAATGACTGCCCACCAGCGACACATCTACATCCAGTACATCCGCCAATAGGTCTGCGACATCCTGGACAAATCCAATACCAAGTTCAGCAGAATCCCCCCCATGGAGGAACTTAACGCAATGGAGACCATTGCTTCCTAAGGAGGGAGGAATGATCTAGGTGGATATTGGTGGCCACCCACCTATTCCATTTGGACCTGCAACATCAATTCTTGCAGCTTTTCACTTCTAGAAACTTACTATTTTTAGCAGGTTTTCGAGTCCTGCATGCCCGAAGCCATTTTGGGGCATTAATGATCTAGGTGGATATTGGTGTCCATCCAAATATTCCATTTGAACCCCCGCCATTAGTTATTTCCGTTTTTAAGTTTCAACACAACTTACTATTGTTAGCAGTTTTTCGGGTCCTGAACTTCCGGAGCCAATTTACCCAAACAGGGCCCACAGTTTTGGCGCTTCATCTCCTAGGGTTAGGTTTTTGGACATTTTAGGTTTTACATTGTTTCTCAACAATAAATAGGCCTTAGAGCCTCATTTTAACATAGTTCAGGGGTTGGTAGCCATCACATATCTTCTCTGGGATACGTTGCCAATACCCTAGCTCATCTATTTCCATTATGTCTGTAATAGGCCTTTGAGCCTCAATGTCACACAATTCAGAGGCCTGCATATGGCACATATCTTCTCAAAGATACACTACCAACGCCTTAGCTTGTTTCCATTATCTTTGTAATCTTATTTCAGTCATTATTTTATTAATAAAATGAAGCATTATTTCTGTTTCATCTCTGTATCTATGGCTATATGTGTATTCTGTTGCATTCCTACATAAATCCGGATCACCTGACAATCCCTGACCGAGACTGACATTCTGTCAAACACTTAGCATGAATGAAATAAATAGGTTTAAATAACATATATGAACATAGAGGTCTCATACTTATCTGAGAATCACTAAGAATCAATTTTCCCTTACATCATTAACTGTAGTATCATTTATTAGGTCATAGATACATTGTTTACTCATTTACAAATAAAAACATGAGGAGAGCCATGCATCATCACTGTCATAATACATGCTCATAACCAACAAAATAACAACAGGAATATTAGGAATACATCAGCCATAGGATCCACATATAAACATGTACATTTACACATAAAATTCCATGGAAATGATCTTCTTATTAATGAATGTAAAAACTAACTAGGGATGAGACTACCATGTTCCACCTGACCATAAATTGGTTGAGCCAAATCTCACTTTAGCTAATGACCCCTATGCCATATTCCAAACATGAATGTGGGACTGAAACTGAAAGAACCAACTAGCGAATCTCAAGGCTAAATGATTCGGACTTATGCGGGAACACAATAAAATAAATTAATAAACATAAACGCGGAGATGTAGTATAAATAAAACTTCATTTCATTAATATCAAATAACTAAAATATGTTTACAGATAGAATGAACATAAAATAGTTTGGGCGATGGTAACTTATCTCTGAGAAACATTGTGGCAGCTACATGCCTCTGAACTGAGTTATAATGAGGATCGAAGGCCTATTTATTATTAAGAAATAATGGAAAACCCTAAACATCCAAAAACCTAACCCTAGGAGATGAAACACTAATCTATGGGCCCTGTTAGGGTAAATTAGTACATCAATTTCCGAGTATCGTAACTTTTGCATACAATATTCATTTGACACACACAATACCTCGTTAGAAATATCTATCCGAAGAATACAACCGCTAACAGTGAATGTCTGGTTGAAGACTCACATTCATTACCAATGATTTTCCAAAAACAAATCATCGTTTAGGGCCTCAAAACGGCTTCGGAAGTTTAGGACCCGAAAAACTTCCAAAAATAGTAAATTGTGCTACACTTAAGGAAACTGAAAAATTGAAAGAAATAATGGTGGGGGTCCAACTAGAATAGTCAGGTGGTCACCAAAATCCACTTGGATCATCCCTACCCCCTTAGAAAGAAATGTTCCCCATTACTTTGATTTCCTCCCTGAGATGAGGAAAATCCTGCTAAACTTGGTCCCTCGTAAGCCACTTACCCTGGTGAAGGAGTTGGCCTGCTTTGAAAACTCGATATAGTTGAATCCTTGGTTGGTGGTTGTTCTTGATATGTGTGTCCATGATCCGATCAATTGTGGCTTCTTCCATGCAGTCTGGGTTTACCTTTGTTGGTGTGAGTTGTTCTGCAATGTAGGATGTGTCCAGCAATGGTTGAAAATAGGGTTGAAGGTGTCCCACATTGAACACTAGGTGCAAACCAAGGAATGGTGGAATACTGAGCTTGAAGGAATTGTCCCCTACTGACTTGGTGATGGTATATGGCCCATATCAGAGCGGACAAAGCTTGCGGTGGGGCCCAACGAGGTGCTCCTTTTGCAAATGTAGCCAAACTTTGTCACTCATATGGACCTTGTATGGTACCCAATGCTAATCATGCCACTGTTTTTACTTATAATTGGCTCTGTCCAATATTTCATGGACCTATTGGGGGATGTGTTGAATGTGCTCAATGAAGTTGTTTGCCTTGTCAGCTTCGAACTAGACATGAGCTGAATTTTCCTGAGTAGCTGCAAATGGTATGGCCACATCAATGGGACATAGCGGTTGGAATCCCAAGCCCACATGAAAGGGGTTATGGCCAGTAAAGCTGTAAAGAGCTTGATTATAGTTGTGTTGGACATAGGGGATGCTCTCATCCCATGTGCGTGGATGCTTTACTTGTACATGCACAAAATGTTTATGACCATCATGTTGATGACCTATGTCTGGTCATCAATTTGAGGATGGAAAGTGGTGGACCTAGTGAGCTTGGTGTCCAACATCGACTAGAGGTTGGACCAAAATGTACTAAGGAACCTTCTGTCCTAATCTGCGATAATAGACTAGGGAATCCCAAAGTGTACCCAAACTCATTCAAGGAAGATTTTAGTAGTGGCTTCTACTATGATATTCTTCTTTCAGGTCACCATAATGACCACCTTCAAGAATCTATCGATGACCAAAAAAACACAGTCGTTCCCATGTGTAGTATAAGGAAGGCCCAACATGTAATCCATGGAGATGGATTCCCAAGATCGAATAGGGGTATGCAGCAGAGTATAGAGGCATTTCTTCTTTATGGTCGGTTTGGAAATAACGTAGGCAGTGCGAGATCTGATGTATTTACCAACATCTTGTCGAAGGTTCAACCAATAGAAATACTTCTGCAGTACTGCCACCATTTTCTTGACCCCGAAATGCCCAGTGACCCAACTATAGTGTGCTTTCCAAATCATCTTGGCACACTCGCTTGAAAGAAATTTTTTTTATCCCAGATGGCATAACAATACATCCTAGAGGTGAAAATTTGGAACTTGCTAAACTTCCAAGAGCACCTGGTATGTGTGGCCAAATTCTGGGTCGCTTTTGTAGAGAAGCGGCCAATTAGAAGTCTTGTGCCACAAGATTTGAGCACGGTGGTTAATGCCACGATCGGTGGTCGGCTGAGGCAGTATGTAACATTATTGGTGATTCACTTATTGTACTTGATTTTCAAATGGACTTTTGCAGGTATGTGGACCACTTCTAATTGCTATCATTCTACAAAATCCCTTGCATTTGTATGAACTGCAGAGGTTGGTGGTTTGTGTGGATGGCATTTCCTTCCCCAAAATGTAATGCTTCCATTATCGGGAGGCATAAAAAATGGAATACATCTCTTTTTCATAAGTGGGATTCCTCCGAAATATGTCTGAAAGTGTCTCACTGTGATATGCCACTGGATGCCCCTATTGAATAAAAAATACCCCAATAGCATAATTAGAGGCCTCTATCTCAATCTCAAATGGTTGTTGCAAGTATGGTAATGCGAGAACTGGTGCAGAGTAGAAGCATTGTTTCAACTCTGTGAATGCCTTTTGTTGAGATTCAGACTAAAAGAATTTCAGTTTCGCTCCTCCCTTGGTGACTTGACTCAAGGGCTAAGTGATACGAGAGAACCCCAACATGAACCTGCGATATAAATTGGTAAGACCCAGAAAGTTACGGAGCTCTATTAGAGTGGTCGAGGCTGGCCAATCCCGAATGACTTGGATCTTGGCTGAATCCACATGCACCCCCTGTTAATCAATAATGTATCCCATATACTAAACCTGAATAATTCCAAAAGTGCATTTATCTAAATTAGCACAGAGCTTGTGTTGCCACAGTGTTTGGAGAACCTATCAGATGTGGTGGAGGTGCTCTTCCTAACTCTGGCTAAATATCAGGATGTCTTCCAAGTATACCACTACAAATGAATTGGTGAATGGCCCCAATATGTCATCCATTAGCTTCATGAAGGTTGCAGGAGCATTTTCTAACCCAAAATTCATAACCAACCATTTGATAAGGCCCTCCTTGGATTTGAAGGCATTATTACACACATCAAAGGGTTCGATGGGTACCTGGTGATACCCGGACTTCAATTCAATCTTGCTGAAACATTTTTCCCCTTTGAATTGGTCTAGAAGGTCATAAATCCATGGGATCAGGTACCTATTCAGGATAGTGATCTTGTTCAACACTCGATAGTCAATGCAGAGTCTCCAAGTCCCATCCTTCTTCTGCACCAACACGATCGGGCTCCCACATGGTGATGAACTCGACCGTATATGACATTTCTATAGCAACTGCTAAATTTGCTTCTTGATTTCGTCGTTCTATATAACAAAGCGCTAATATATTGGTCCATTAGAGAGTGGCACACCTGGCGTCAGATCAATGGAATGCTTAACCTGCCCATGCAGAGGCAACCCTGCGGGGAAGGTGAAGATGTCCTCGTACTCCTCCACTATCTTGTCCATCTGTTGTTGTCGTGCGGAGGGACATTGTCTGGAGATTGTGGCAATAGTCCTCTTCTTTCCTTGAGGGTGGATCATCAGGAAAAAAATTTGGAAATGCGCTTACTACATTGTTTTGTAGTAACCAAAAAGATGGTGGTAGGCAGTGCTACCTCTGGTATCCTGTACAACGTATTTCCCAAGTTAACAATAACAGTAGGAGGCCTTGACTCATACACAACATGTCACTTCCACAAGTATGGTTGGCCTAATAATACATCATAAACATTAAGAGGAGAAACGCCACATAATACCTCATCCATGAAGGGCATGATGTTGTATGGAAGGAGGCACTGCTGGCTGATGCAGAGATATCGTCCTTGGTGAAGCCACCTGATGGTGTACAGTTGTGGGTGTTTTGTGGTTAGAAATCCTAGCCAATTCATGACCTTTGCTTAAATTCACTACAAGGAAAAGACCCTCTAGCTGATGTTTTTGAGGAACCCCTTATAAAAATACCCCAGACATCTGTTTCTAGCGAAGGTTCCTAGAGGAGGTTGGCGGGCGGAGATTTTTGCGGATGTATTTCGTCCAGTGCTCTTATCACCGTAAAATGCACCGGTGCGTTCAAAAAGAGAAAGCACTGGTGCGGTTAAAAAAATGGCACACTGGACACCGTGCGCTCTGTACACACCCACTCGATGCATTGTATTTCTATAGAGCACTGGTACATTACATAACTTGCTCACCATCGCCTCATAAAAGACACGCGAAAACTGAAACTGCTCGGGTCGCCCTTAAATGCACCTGGTCACCGACGCATTGGGCCACCCTGAAATCCCCGCGCACCAGCACAGGGTTAAATAAATAAAAAAATATGGCCAAAAAACTGCACAAAACATAGGCACACCGGGAATTGTGCGCTCCTAACACACCCGCCTCGTGTGTCCTATTCCTGTACAACACTAGTTCCTTACATCTCTACTGCACTGGTGCTTCCAAAAACGTGCGCGAAAATAGATACCTCCCAGTGTGGAATAAATCAAATGCATTGAGGCACCCATACACCCCGCACACCGGCAGATGGTTAAATAAAAAAAATTATGGCAAAAAAATCGCACAAAACATTGGCACACCAGAAACCGTGCGCTTCGTACACACTTGCCCAATGCCTTTAATTAAGGAACAGTACCGGTGCATGTAAACTCGTCAGTACTGGTGCTTGATAGAAAGCGCATGCAACCGAAACCGCCCGGGGTGGAATGATGGAAACGCACTGGGGTCCCCATAAACACCGCGCATTGGGAAAGGGTTAAATAAAAGAAAAATTGTGGCCGAAAATTCGCACAAATCATTGGCTCACCGAACACCGTGCCCAGTGCATCATATTACTATAGAGCACTGGTGCATTACAAATACGCCGCCCCGGTTCCTCATAAAAGCGCGCGAAAACAGAAACATCCTGAGGCGACATAGTGCAAATGCACCGGTATGCCAGTAAAAACCCCGCGCACCAGAACAGGGTTAAATAAAAAAAAAATACGGCAAAAAAATCGCATTTTTCACTTTTTTCAGTGCTACAGAGTTCTCAAGCACCGATGCAAGTTATCCTTGTTTGAGATGCCCTGGCATCCGTGCTCCGATTGCAATTATTGCACGCACTGCTGTTGTGCATTTCCACCAATCTCTAGCTTGAATTTTATAAAACAGTGGACAAATTTCATTTTGAAAATTCTACAGCCAATATGCCTCCTCGACGAGTAAATGTACAGGTATTTTTCTTGTTTTTCTATAATTAAACCTTTTAGCGGATTAGAATTTCAAAAAACCTTAAAATTAACCATTAAAAAAAAAAAATTTGTCACGTGGTGCACTCAAGTCGTTTGGCTCGCACCAGTTTGCGATGCTGCCTGTAAATTTACAAGCTGCACTTCAATTGGTGCTAACGGTATCCACACCGGTTCCGGGGTGGTACCACGAGGCACACCGTGTTATTTTAAAAATTTTAAAAACTGCGGTGCAGTTGTTTACCAGGTCACACCGTTGAAAATGTGGTATCACGACAACTTGGTGCATTGACAAAATTATCCATCCCTGGGCGGGTAATGTGGTCAACACACCGCATACCACAATTCGACATTGTCAGCGGTTCGACCTCGTAAACCGGTGCTAAGGGTATCCGCACCGGTTCTGGGGCGGTACCAAAGGCGCACCGTTTTATTTTAATTTTATTTATAAAGAGCGATGCGATCGGTTACCTGGCCGCACCGTTGATCTAGTTGAATAGTGGTGATGTGGTGCGTTGACCGAAATAACCGCCCCATGATGACTATTTTTGTTAGTGCACAGCTTACCGTATTTAGCCTGCTTCAACAGTGCGGCGTTTTAAAATACCACATTGACGGCTATGTACAGTGGTAGGAGGGCGGTGCACTGACATAGATATATGCCCCGGTGCGTATAGTGTATTCAGTGCACGTACTGAACAGTGCACTAAAAACATTTTCTGGAGAACCACTCCCGGTGCACTGAATATAATTAGGTGCATTGTATCCCATGCGCTCTATTGAAAGACGCACTGGGACCGGTGCGTGACTGTGTTTTTTGCGCACCGACTGTTGTTTTATTTATTTTTCAAAAAATATTTATATACGTATATTTCTAAGTACATGTGTCATTTAATTGTGTTTAATATGTCAATCCTTTAGAGATGTGAAAGGAGAGAAGAGGGGCAACAACAACAACAATAGGTGGAACAATATAACATGGTTCACCTGTGGGAGGCAAGAGAGAGGGAGAGAGATGCGTACCCTCGCCCTATTACAGCAGCAACGCAGGTGCTCCTAAGGTAGGTAGGCCTCCTTAAGTTCTATGAGGAGGCTACTTCCCTAAAGTCCCATAGTTTGTTTTTCAGACATCTTATCCGAAGGTGGAATGCCCAGCAATAGGCTTTCCGGGCTGGTATCAACCAGTGGTACATGCCCACTGAGGAGGATGTATATTTTATTATAGGGTTATCAAGGAGAGGGGTGGATTTTCCCTCGTTCCTAGATTAATTTTCAAGTCACTGGAGGGCACTTATGTATTGGTGCATTTTGTCGTGAGGAGGTCCACTGTCTCTCACTTATAATTTCGACCATTTTTCACAACACCAATGACGGGAGATGCATTATTTGTTCGCTTTTATATTATGTTGATTCTTTACTATAGAAACCATGACTTGTCAGGTGGTTTGCCATTTTTTTACGGCAGTTCTATACAACATTAGATAGATGTTGTGCTCATGCACAAGGGAGGGTCAACTTCCCTTTTTATTCAAATCTTTTTTGTTTATTTTTTGAGAGGTTTCCAGAGACGAGACCTAGTTTTCTTCGGCAGCCTCGTAGGTCGGTTACTGAGGCACGTATGCACATGTGGGGGCAGATGATGCCCAAGAGGGAGGAGACTCTTTTTCGAGTGAGGATATCAGATGATGCACTGGAGTTGCTAGCTAGTGTTGATGAGCATCCCTTCATTATGGTCCCCTATCCTTATGCAGGGTTGGATTGGTGAGGGTGTGCCAACATCCTCTCCACAGCTGATGAGCCGCCAAATGATAGAGGTAATATTACTGTTTTATTTAAATTTATTCTAACATGTTCTGTAACTTGTTTTTATTAAATTATGTAATGAGATTGTCTATTTATCGTTGGGTGCTTATATATATTTTGCAGACATTAGTTCTTTTTAAGGCGAGGAGATGCTGCCACCACCACCTGATCCAGGTGTGAATCTTGATAATGATGAGGGCATGCCAGATGCCGAGGATTATCAGGAGGCTGGTGCAGATCAGAGACCTTCTCCTGCTGGTGCGTCGGTGCGCGGTTGACTTGGTGATTCTAGATACAGGATGGAGTTGGGCGACCAACTCATTGCATTGATTGTTGAGGCGGGCATCAAGCCTTCTAATTACAGTGACATAGAGGCCGACGATAGGTTATTACAAATGTGGAGAGGCATTTCACGTGACATGTACAGCCTGATGCGGCAAGTCGTAGGAGTTATGACAGCTTTTACGTGATTGATGAGCACTTTTACACGTTACGATCGAGCCGCAACACGTGATGGAAATTTTGCGAGGCACAACGTACATCATCTCATGATCATTCACCTCGTGCCGTGCCAGATGAGCATGAGCCTCCACTAGCATCCAGCAGGAGTCATCATGGAGATGAGGCTGGACCATCGGCCACTAGTACTGATATTGGAGTTGTACTACCACCAGCTGATCCATGACATCTATATTACAGTTGTATATTTTTAACATTATTCAGTTATATATATATATATATATATATATATATATATATATGGTCCATGTATTTTATGTTCATGTTGCAGTTGTACTTAATTTACATGTTGGTGATCATCATGATGTGTATGTTGTTAGGTCATGTTAGATATGTTCATTTAATGTGCAACTTGCAGATAGATGTGTATGTGATAGCATGAGTTATTTGACATGAGATGTATATTTGATGTTTGTGTTGTGATGATGTTAATATATAATGTTAATTGTGTTCTGTTAGATGATCATGATCAAGATGATGTAATTAGCGATTTTGCAGAATGTGTTTTTTAGTCAAATTTGATGTTTGTACGATGGTTTTTTGTAATTTTTTAATTTTTAAAATTGTAATCGTATATATGTAAAATTATAAAATTGTAGTTGTATGTGAAATTGTAAAATTGTAATTGTAATTGTAATTGTAATTATAATTGTAATTGTATGTAAAATATTTGTAAAATTTTAATTGTATTAATTTGAAATGAATTTATTAAAATTTGTAAATTTTAAATAATTGTAAAATAATAAATCTAGAATAATATGATTTATTGTAACATAATAAAGTTTAGAAAATAATGCAAATAAATTCATGTACTTTAGGATTATCATTATTTTATTATGATCTTAGATACAAAAAAAAAGAATTAATTTATACAGTACACAATTGTTTTTGAGATCAACATAATTGAAAATTATCAAGTGAATAGATTTTAACATTAACACAATGCAAATTACCAATTAATTTGAAATACATATTATATTAATATTTTGAAAAACCCATCTTAAAAAGTATATATATTGATGAAATAACACATGTACCATATCACTCTCGGTTCTCATGATCACCCTCATTATCTTCTAGCTCACATGGAATGATAACACTATTGTTCTCAAAAATATGTTTTGATCTAGGGTCATGTGTCACTAAGAACCACCAACCCCTATCCAACACATCTGGGTAAAAAAACACCTGGTTGCATTGTTTAGGGAAAACATATGGCTCCTTAGCTTCATCCCACATCTTTCTAGAGTTGATACATATCAACCTACTATCGCGATCTTCCTTTACATTATTCTGATCAAAGGTGTCCCACCACTTACACTTAAAAATAACACATTGGAAAGAAGAAAAATTCACTTCAATGATCTCTTGTATCTTTCCGACATAACCTAACGTCCCTCGTACTAGGTTTTGGTTATGGTGGCTAGATCGATTAGATTGACCGAACTCAACTTCCACTCCACAATCTTGTGTGATGTTTCCAGCATCAGCATTTTCTGTACGAAAATGGTGTCCATATGCCCACATAGATGGAACAAATGCACCTATTATAAAAAAATTAAAAAAATCATAGTGTCATGTGTCTTATAAATAATAATCCAACAATTAAAATATGAAATGTAGATATCTTAATATAAGTTTCAAATTTACATATAACTTAAAAATATTATTACTGAGTTGCTGCACCCAATCCCTACGTTTAGCGCATCCTCTTCAGCACGCGGGTAACGGTCGGTAGCACCGTATTTCTCTCTGACTTGGTCAGCAACCCAACTGTTGGGGCACTTTTTTGGCATATTTTCTTTTAAATGATTGGGATAAGGCACACTTCTACCATTCAACCATCTAAATTCTTTCTTGTCACTATCCCATTTCATCCTGTTTTGTTCATACAATGCGACCCACGATTGTGTCACTTCAGAATTGTAAAGAACAAATTTATTGATTGCTTCAATTTCTGCATTCACTGATGAAATCAAACCAACATTATATAGTACTGAGAGATCAAAATATACATTATATCGAATTTTAACATGAATATTAATTACTTTTTGTAAATCTGAAAAATTATAAGTCGCTTACTCTTTATCAAGCGCTTATTTCCACTCGTTTGGAGCAATTATCCTTCTCTTTTGTCTTCATCCATTTCATTGTCCCAAATCATCGCACTTGGTTTGCTGTTGATCTGCTTGATGTACTCACTTTCATAATAGAAAGACTCATATGATATGTACCCCTCTGCCATAGACCCCTTGGTTTTTTCCCTTTGTCGAACAAAACCTTTCAATTTATTCATGTACCTCTCTAAGAAGAACATCCAACGACAAGAAACAACCCCAAATAATTCAACCTCATCTACCAGGTGGATTAGAAGATGAACTAGTAAGTCCATGAAACTTGTTGGTAGTTCCTTCTCAAACATATAAACAATCTCAACTATCTCTTGACGCCATCGTGGAATGATGGCCACATGAATCTCCTTTGACGTGATCCAACATACAAATGCAAATAATTTAGATATGGCACGTACTAGGTCTTGAGGGAATTCATGTTTCACACACACATGCATGAACAAAGGATAATGACACTGGAAAGTTATAAACATGTGCAATAATATACAAAATTAGTTATGTTTTATGATCCCTGCATGGGATAAAATTTATTAATATAACAAATAATAAAATCATGCTTTTGACACTATACGTACTCTTAGAAGATTCAAATGGCCATGCTATTTCAACCCTGAAAAATGGTCATCCATGGTGAAGCAACGCCATAGTGAAGACCTGTATGAAGTTGGCACCCTGACATCCATTACAACTTCCTTTGCCAAAGATATATCATCTTTTTTTAAAATCCATGGGACATCACCTTCTTTGAAAAACCATGAATTAGAGGGACCAACGCTTGCCTCTGATCTCGTACTTTCTAATCATCTTGGCCAATGTTTCTTTTTAGTTTTTGAAGTAATAATATCTTCCCTAACAACCAATCTGTCACTTTGTTTTGATGATATGTGCCTCCATAAAGAAGATGAAACATTTTTAAATATATCCATGGGATCTAATAAGTGGGCAATCTTAAGATGCTCCCAATATGGGAGGTCATAAAAGATAGATTTACTTTTCATCCCAATGGGAAATTTCTCAACATAGGTGTCGAAGAAATCTGGATCATCGAACATAGGCTCCCCATTTGAATCGAACATTTCTATGAACTCCTTCTCCTTCTCTCTCTCATATTATCTAAGCCATTCAACTGGTGTCATTATTGGAGGCCTTTGGGTTCTCTCTCGTTTACCATTGAAAGTAGATGTTTCTCTTTTGTAAGGGTGTTCTTCTAGTAGGAATACCCTGGAGCAATCATACATTGGCTTTCGTAGGTCCTTGGACCATCTAGCTTTCAGAGAAGGTCCACAACATTTACATCCAAAATACCCTTTGGTTACAAGACCTGCGAGATTATATTTGTATACATTAATTAATATTCATGGCATGTTAAAGAATATCATGAAGATCATAAAAAATATTACAACGAATTAAATAACTAATATGTGACATAATATTGTTACATATATAAACAAATGAATAAATTAAACATTTAATTTACCATAGAAAACTCCTAAGCCTGGATAATCATGTGTCGTGTAAGAACATATACCATACAATGTAAATCTCCTCTCTGCTGCGATGGGTCTTGATACATCGTATACATTTATCCCATCCCATAATTCCTTCAATTCATCTACGAGTGGTTGTAAGTAGACATCCATATTCTTCACTTTTCTTCTACTAGGGACTATGAGAGCCAACATAAGATGTTCATTATTCATGACAACCATGGGCGGATATTGTTATTGATCACTACTATAGGCCAAACAGAATAGTTGGTGTTCTGGAGGGAATATGGGTTGACACCATCCATGGCTATGCTGAGTCGTAGACTTCGTACTTCATCCTTGAATTTTTCAGGCCATGTATCCTCTATATGCTTCATGGCTATTGGATCAATTGGGATTTTCATAACTCCCAACTCACTTCTGTGTGAGGCATGCCATCCCTGCAACATAGCTAATTATTTGAAACGAAAGAGCCTTTTAATCCTTGGGATTATAGGCATGTGCCTCAATATCTTAAAAGGAGGACCAGTACGTGATTTACCCTTATTTTTTGATTTATCATACTTGTCATGCTCACATTTCAGACACATCCCTTTGTTTCATATTCTCCTCTATATAGAATACAATCATTTTGACATGCATGATATGATATGTACTCAACACCCAACATTTTCAACAATTTCTTTGCCTCTTCGCAGCTATCGGGCAAGACATTATCACTCGGAAGAACCTTATCTTTGAATAACCTGTAGTTGGTGATCATTGAAAAATATATTAATAAATGTACATTAATGTCGATATAACTATTAACATACTTCATAAAATTTACCATTTGTAATTTTCATTGCAGTATACTGATTATATTTCAAATTTATATAAAGGGAGTACTTTATGGTAACTTACCTCGAAAGTTTCTAGAAACATGCATTCGAAAAGCCAAAATTTGATTTCAAGTTGTACAGTAACATTATTTTCCCCAACTAGGTAGATTTTGACTGACCGCCAGGTGCAAAGAGAGGGGTGGTGGAAGCAAATTTAAGGCTTTCGAAAAAGGTGTCAGTGATATGAGCATCATCCCTTAGTTGATCATCATTTTGGAATGCATCTAACAACATTGTCCCCATGGCAGTCGTATCCCTTAAGTAATCATTCATACCAACCTCTATTTGATTGCCTCCATTTCCAGCTTGTGAAGAAGTACTATTGCTGTAGTCATTCCTAATTGGTGAATCTGGACGTAGTGGGAATTGAATCGGTGGTTGATTCAACCATTCTTGGATCGTTCCTCTCTGATTTTTTCTCTTAATTCAGTGTTCTCTCAATTTGACATTGTCATGGGGTGCAACAGAAGATGGTAGGTAGGTCTTTGATCATCACTAGAATCCTAATAATTAAAAAAAAAAATTGAACATGATTAGTACAAAATATATGATATAAATTAGTAACCACATTGAAAATATTGCATGATTATAAATTGGTTTGGCGTTGAAATAATTACATATTAATCAATATATATACAAAGCAATTATAATTATAATCACCATCATTGTCCCGGGATTGTGGCTAGAAGATGAAATATTGTTACAATTGGCAGGGTGAAGCACCTGTCCATTTTCATCTACCAAATGTGCCTTGCGGTATGCAGCTCCTGATAAGAACTTCCTACGTTTTGGAGAAATTTGAATATTTTGTGCATCTGAACTCGATGTTGAATTTGCATGAACCTGCAAATTTGTATACATTATAAATTTAATTAAGTTGTGCATGATTGACTGCATGGATAAAAAACATAAATTCAATTAGATAGTGAAAAAATAAAAAAAATCTAAAGTAAATATTACGTCTCCAGATGGATAGGGAGAAATTTGCGATGGACATTGAGAAATATTATGGAATGAGCTAGATTTTGAAGAATTGTCCATTCCATATAATATATGATATTTTTTCCCTGCATTTGAGAAAAACAACAATAAATTTTGGTGCACAAACCTAAATGTAATTGCGATGCATAATGTATAGATATCTGCACTGGTGCGTTATTGGTATTGTGCACCGGTGCCATTTTATAACCCGATGTACTGGTGTGGTTCGATTAAAGGATGCATCGGTAAACGAATAACCGGAAATTAAAAAAGAGCAACCCTATTTTCTTTAAGTGAAAAAAAAAGTGGTAAATTGAAAAATGGGTGGCAAAATATTTTCAAAAATCTAATTTCATAAAACATTTCTTTAAATACTAAACACTTTTCATTATTTCACTATTTTTGCAAGAAATTTTAGCTAGATATTTGCAGGAAACATACCTGGAGCAAACAGAGCACGAGAGCACTGTGGAGCAGAGAAATATGTTCGAAGATAAGTATTCAGACAATCATAATTCCAAACCTCTGGTGATTTAAACCTTGTACCATAGAATTTCAAACGATGTGAGTAAAGTTTATTGTTTTTTTGTACTTTTTTCTGCAGTAAAAGAAAAAATCAAAGTCTATTTTTCTTTTTTTTACTTTTTCTGTAGTTTTTTTTATGAAGTAAAATAAAAAAAATCAAAGTTTATTGTTTTTTTTACTTTTTTTCTGTAGTTTTTTAACCTTTTATGTAGTTTTCAGAAACAAAATAAAAAAATAAATCCATTTTTAGAAACAAAACCCTATATTCTTTTTGTTTATGCCCTTTCTTCTCCCTCTTTCTGTAATTTCAGAATTAGGGCTTTTCTATTTAGATTTATAGGGTTTGTATAGTCATAAGAAATCCAACCCAGGTGATGACTTGCATAGTTGGATCCCAATCCATGTTGGCCCTTGCGTCAATCTAAAAAAAAAATAGATTTTTTTTTCATCGGTGCGCCATGCGTAACATAGCGCACCGGTGCAATCTGTTATACCAGCACACCGCGAAAGTACAGTGATAAAAAATTAAAAAACAAAATATTTTTTTATCAGTGCGCCATATGTAACATATGGCACCGGTGCACTATTTCAGTATGGCGCACCGAAAATGTGTTTTTTTACAAAAAAAACCATTTTAGAAACAAACCCAACATTTTTTTTGTTTCTACCCTTTCTTCTCCATATTTCTGTGATTTCAGAAATAGGGCTTTTCAACTTATATTTATAGGGTTTTTATTGCTAAATATAAGCCGAAGACATCCAACCCACGAGAGGACCTGCATAGTTGGATCCCAATCCATGTTGGCCCTTGTGTGTGTGTGTATATATATATATATATATATATATATATATATATATATATATATATATATATATATATATATTTCAGTGCGCCCTGTGTACCAGATCGCACCGATGCACTCTATTATCCCAGCGCATCGTGCAAGTACTGTGATAAAAAATTAGAAAAACAAAATATTTTTTCTGAGTGCACCATTTTTAAAATATATAGCCGGTGCACTATTTCATTATGATGCACTGCGAACGTTCTGTTTTGGAAAAGAAAAAAAAAAATACAAACCTTACATTCTTTTTGTTTCTGCCCTTTTTTTCCCTCTTTTTGTGATTTCAGAATTAGGACTTTTGAATTTAGATTTATAGGGTTTGTATTGCTAAATATATACCTAAGACATCCAACCGACTGGACGATTAGCATAGTTAGATCCCAATGCATGTGGGCCCGTATAGAAATTTAAAAAAAAATATATTTTTTTATCGGTGCTCCAGGCATAACATAGCGCATCAGTGCTATGTATTTTACAAGCGCACCGCATAAGTAATGTGATAAAAAATTAATAAACATTTTTTTTTTATCGGTGTGCCATATGTAAAATATGGCACCGGTTTATGCTACAAAAATTAACACTGGATGATTTTTATAATTTTATCATGGTTAACCGGTGCAGTGATTGACTTGTAATGCACCAGTGCTCCTTGTTGACATAGAGCACTGTTTGTTCTATTATATTGTTTTTGCGGTGCGTTTGGAAGATAGACAACAACCGGCGTCGGTGCGTACACCATGAATGGCGCACCGGTTTCTTAAGATTTTTTTTTACTTGAAAAGTTGACAATTTATTTATAAATATATTAATGAATGATATGGTACAAGTTTGAGATTGATAAAAAAATGACTCACAAGAGATCAAGTAATAAAAATACTGATAACACATCAATAAAAGCAAAAAATGCAAGTTCTTTGTAATTTTTTTACAAAAAATATTATTTTTGAACTATATGTAAGTTTAACTAATATCTATTGTTTACTGCGTATCGTGCATAGCCAAAAAATGATGAAGCTCGATAATATTATTTCTGATATAGGACCAGAAGAGCGTAAAATCTTGATGAAAAAATTAATGCAAAAGGATGAATTAGGTGAATGAAAAAATATTATCGATCCAATATGAGTTTATTTTTTTAGTTTTCATTAATAATATAATTAAAATTATTAGAAAACATGTGTGAAACAGTCTATTAGTTCACATTTGTTTAATTTTCTACAGGGAACAACAACTCAGAAAAGGAATGTTGTTCTAAGACAAGAAAAAAATAGAACATGCAAATGAAAATGAATTGCTCCTTAGCTCATCTGGAGTGGTGCTGGAGGTTAATGAAAGGGGGAAATTTTTTTACAAAAGTTTGAGGGATCTAGTGGAATGAATGTATAGACGTTCTTTCCACTTACAATACAAAACCAATCCAATGATTACAAGAACCAAATTTTATCTAAACTACAGGAATATTTTCCAGAGAATTGGTCAATGAGACATGTCAGACTTTTAATAGAAAAAATGTACAAAAAAAAAGAAGGAATGAAAAAATAATATTCCTTTCGATGTTTGTCTAGAATTATTTATAAATATCACTTTTGTTATTCTTACTTTTCATATATATATATATATATATATATATATATATATATATATATATATATACACACACACACACATTAAATAGTTTATTGTCATGTTATATTTTCAGGAAGATTATGAGAATCTCAAAAGATGAACGAGCTGATATCAGAAATATGCCAGTAGGAATGTCCAAAAAGGTGTACAAGGAGATGGTCAAAGAAATGGACAAAATTGCATCGCGGGAGGAGCCATCTCAACAACAACGTGCTTCAAATGTAATATGTAATCATTGAATTTTTCAATAATTAGGTACAATAAATAAACGATTTACATTAAATATTAATTTTCAAGTATTTTCTTGCAGAAAAGAAAATAAAATCGAACCCATTCAGCACATAAAATAGGACGACAAGGAAGAAAATGATTGATATCTAAGTTTGAGAGTAATTGTTACTTCCTTATAACAACTTATATAGATTTCAATTTTGTATCTTTTAAGTTGTTTTACAAAGATCATCATTGAATGTCTTCAAATATGTGTTAACATACAAAGAAGAACCATCAGAGGAATTGATTGAAATTGCGTTAAATATGGGTTTTGAGTATATGTTGGCATATCAAAACTTAATTGTGGAATTTGTAAGCATCTATCGATCTTGTTTTACTTAGCTCCATCTATAATTAATAGAAACAATAAATCTTTTATATTAAATATATGATTTGTTAGCAGGAAACAAAGTATGGCACTACGCCAACAGATCAAATCTTGATAGATGGCATGCTACATAATTTTTGAAAGAATGTGTATAGTTTATAAGTCAATTGTTGCATTGGTACATCATTTCTTTTTTATTTACATTGATGTATATTATTTAATATTGCAATTTTCATTATTATCACCAATGTATATACACTCATTACTGTTTATTTTTATGTTTGTAGATGGAAGGTGAAGAAGAAGAAAACAATCAACACCATGAACAAAACATTCCTGAAAATAACCCAAGTCATGGAAGTAGCTCTAGTAGTGACAATAGTTCAAGCGAAGAATGATGATCACTATGTTTGGATATCAAATCAAGGCGTTGTATTTTTTGAAAAATGTCTGTGAAATCAGACATTTTCTTTAATGTAATGGACATAGTGTCCCAATTGAAAGATAAAGGGATACCAATAATTGTCCCATTTTGTATGACAAAGAATGTCTTATATATATATATATATATATATATATATATATATATATATATATATATATAATAATAATAAAAAATGTTTTAATATTTTCTATTGCGCTCTCTATTGTCGCTATTGCATTCTCCACTGTCGTTCTCAAATGCGTTAATACATATTTAATTCATATGAATATTGTTATAAGATATATATGTGTCGACTTTTGATGAATAATGAATTTTAAAAAACCACAATAATTATGATATGATATAAAAAATTAATCCAAACATCACATTCAAATGCATTAATAAAAATTTAATTAATATGAATATTGTTAAGACGTGTAAACTTTTGATGAATAATGAATTTAAAACAATCACAATAATTGCACTGTCACAGGTCGATGTTTCTAAAAAGTACAAAATGAAAAACAGTGTGTGTATTCTTATACCAGTGCACTTGTATTCTTAAGCATACCGGTACAGGTACACACTGGTGCGTTAAATCCTGATTAGTGCACTGATGAAAAAAACATCCGTAATAACCTTCGGCCGCCTATTTTTTTTTTATTTGTGTTGAATTTTTGTTAAAAGCTCTGCCAAAACCTCCATAATCATTAACGGATGTGGTAGCATATGTTTTTTTGACAATTTTGGCCAATTTTATAACATTAAAACCTCCTTTATAACCTTTGCTAGAGGGTATTTTCCTTGTAGTGATTAGGTTCAGTTGGCTCCCATTGTCGACTATGAATTGTAGCGGGAAAATCTTTACCCACATTTGGGAGTGGAAGAGACGCTCCTCCTCCTATGGATCTTTGGGTTCCTCCTTCTGGATCTTCATGGTGGCAATAGTGGCATTAGGCTCCACATCAATAATCTGCTTCCCTTTGTAATTCCCCTTGTTGGGTTCTAACTCAAAGTTGGAACATTCATTTGATTCAGAAGTCTTCATCTTGGCCACCAGTGACTGCATGGCCCAACACTCACTTGTGTTGTGAGTGGAGCTCTTATGGAACTCACACCACTTTCTCGTGTCCTTATTTAGCTTCGCGGTGTTTTTATTTGCTTGCGAATTTGGCAGGTTGTATGGGGTCATCCCGCCTTGGCTCTGTCCTTTGTTCTATGGCTTGGGGGCACCTTTCCCTTGCTTTTCATTCGTAGATCCAAAGTATCGCTTCTTCTTTTTGAATTTCTGCTCAATCTTGGTAGAATACCAGTATGTTGCACCAAGTGAGGAGATGTCGAGGAACTCCATTTCATCCTAAATTTATCTGTGCAAACAACTGCGTTACTTCAACACAAAATGTTTCTCTGGATATTTGATACATAACTTTGTGCATAGGGTATGGAACAGATTCGTCATCTCGTGCAAATCTTGATCCCTTTGATTCTGCAGTGTAGTCCATTATATGTGCGTGTCTGCATAGATACCCATAGGATATTATTGTTCCTTGATGACATCTCGAAAATAATTCCAAGTCGGTGCAACCGATAATAGAGAGGGTTCCCCCTTGTCCTTTTGCTCACAATAGTTTTCCCACTAGTATTTGACATGGGGGGCAACTTTGAGGAGTGCAAAAGTAATATTTCCCCGGTCGAAAAATTCATGAACCGAGAAATATCCTTCTAATATATTCAACCATATATCTACGACGTCTCCATCTATTTGGCCCTCAAATATGGGAATATAAAAGTTTACTTGTACCTTAAAAGGAGTGGTGCCTCTAGGGTGGTTGTTGGATGTAGATGCACCACCAGTGGACAGTCGCTAAAGGATTTGGGAAAAGTTATCCATCATCGCATTCATTTGTTTTTAGAGGGCCTCCTCGAGAAATATTTTGATAGGATCTCTTGCTCCCTCACCTTTCTATTCTTCCCTCATGGGAAGCCATCGGGTTTTGTGAGGCTAATATTGCAAAGGTTCAACCAGATCGAGCCCTAACTTCTTATACCCCAACCTCATTGGGGATATGCAAAGAAGGATCAAGGAAGAGCAGACTTATTTGATACCACTAATCCTGACTTATGTGGGAATGCAATAAAATATAGTACTAAACATAAACGCATAGATTCAGTACAAATAAAACTTCATTTCATTAATATCAAATAATTGAAATATGCTTACAGATAGAATGGACATAAACTAGCTAAGGTGATGGTAGCTTATCTCCGAGAAGAGATGTGGCAACTACATTCCTCTGAATTGTGTTACGATGAGGCTCGAAGGCCTATTTATTATTGATAAATAATGGAAAACCCTAAACATCCAAAAACCTAACCCTAGGAGATGAAACACCAAACTATGGGCCCTATTAGGATAAATTGCTACATCAATTTCCCAAGGTCGTAACTTTGGCATATGATCTATGTTTGACACGCATGATACCTCGTTAGAAATATCTATCCGAGGAGTAAAAAAAATTACAGTGAATGTCAAGTTGAAGACTCACATTCACCAATATCATTTAGGGCCTCAAAATTTCTCCGGAAGTTCAGGACCCGAAAAAAATTCCAAAAATAGTAAATTGTGCTATAATTAAGGAAACTGAAAAACTGCAAGAAACAATGATGGGGGTCTAAGTGGAATAGGAGGGTGGCCGCCAATATTCACTTGGGTCACTACACCTCACCCTCATCAATAGAAATCAGGATTTACTGTAATTCACACCAGATCACTAGGCCAAAACAATAAACATGTCATAATAGTCTTTACCATGATCTCCACCAGATCACTAGGCCAAAAAAAGCATGGATATCATTGGATTCTCTCTTCCTACACTGTGATGAATTTTATTGTTTCCTAGTCTCTCGGGCATTACCGTATATCCCAACTCAGGATTCTTAGGCCTGATGGAGAGCACTCACCTCTCGGTATTTACTGCAATCCACACCAGATCACTAGGCCCTAAACCAAGGCAATAGATAAACTAGTTCTATGTCATATAATTCGGTGATTCACCTCACTTAGCTTTGAATCTATCTGACAATCCATTTAAAACAATACATGATAATTCCTGAACACCATGGCTATCCAGAAATGGTAAGGCTAGGCTGAAAACACTGTCACACTAGTAAAAACCCATGCCATGACAGAAAAAAACCACATGCAATACCATGCATGCCAAATCTAGTAAGGAAATCACACATGCAAAATAATACCTGCAAAGAATCCTATTGTAGATACTTTATCCTGCTCTTCCTTGCTTTCTCCTTCCTTCCTCTTGCCTTCTTTTTCTTTCTTGATCCAATGCCAAAGTGCTCCAAGAAAAATCTAAGTATCCAAAAGTGAGAGAGAGAGAGAGAATATAATGAGAACCATAAGTGTGAGAAAAAGCTTGCCAACTGATCCTCAAAAGCCTTTTTATAAATGAGGCCTCCATTTTTTTCATTTTCCTCCTCACATGCAACATGTAACCTTTCACCTCCCTTTTATCCTAATTTCTATTATTTTTGTAAATAAATTCCAAATAGTGCCTCGTGTCATTCCAAAGTCTTAGCCATTGCCTTTTTCAATTTCCTTTAGCCGTAATAACCGAAATGAACACCCACTAGGATTTTTTGCCCAACATTTAGCGTGGAATAAGTGTCCCATCAATGGTGGTTATTATTTTTAACTTTTATTACATGAAATTTTCACGAGGGCTGTCACAAAGAGTGTAACGATCCATTTGTCTATTGATTACTAATAGTTTATCATTGAACAATGCAAATTATAATGTTTAGCAGTGAAAAATAAATATTATTTTTTCAATATTATTAAAAAAAAATCAAACATTTGATTGGACCATAACTTGAAGACCTTATTGCAACTTTTACACAATATAATTTCATGTGCATAACCACCTTACATATTTCATGCCATAATTTATGGATATGGTTGCAATATTCAACAATGATTTTTAGATATTTGTGTAGTGACTTTCTATTCTTAATCTTTGAAAGAAACCATCCAAAAATAAAATATTTGAAAATAACCTATACTCAAGTAAATAACATATTTAAATTTTACCATCAATTACTTCTCACCATAATATAACAAAGTCTTTACATAAAAAAAAGATAGGAATGAGATGTAAAAAATATACTTAAAAGAGTTACTTCCCACCATTATTTATATTATCGTAGGAGTAAAATTGTAAATGCATTTACTTACTAGTGGTTACTACCCATCAAAATTTAAGTTCTTCTTTTCCATGTCACATCTCAATTAATTAGTTCCTCCCAAAGCAAAACTATCCAAATTTTATTCTTTTGATTAGTTTTAACTGTTTATTATTAATCCACCCAAAATTTAAATATTTCCACTTAATAAATGTTAGAAGTTAAATTTTACAAACATTTACCTCTACAAATTTAACCTATACTGAGTTGTAGAACACCTCTCAACAATAATATAAATATATTATAATTATAATTATTATTTTATCTTCATTATATATATATATATATATATATATATATATATATTATTCTATCAAAATTCAAAGTTAAATTTCTCATCTCTTTATTTTCTGGCAGAGAAATCACTTTACCAACCTTTAGATCTATTATGATTTTATTATTTTCTCTAAACTATCCTTCTATTACTACTTATCATCACTAGATAATGATCTGACTATACTATCTTTACATTATATAATATTTATTCTTGATCCTCTATCCTTTTATCATTGCTTAATAATACTCAATAATTTACTATCTTTACTTACGATGAAGAGGGATCTTGCTACAAATTTTAAAATGTCAATAAAAATACTCATTAACCATAAATCTTTCAAGATTTACAATCATTAATCTCATACTACATAAGTCTCAAAACTGAACATAAACTAATCATTAATGACCAATATTTTGAATATTTTAAAACCATTAATGCAATCTCATACTATAGAAGAACATAAAAGAAAAAAATAAAACATCATTAGTTAGCAATATTTTGTTGATAATGCAGACAATCAAAAGACAAGAATCATAACTAGTGTTGAGAGTCTCCGTATATACATGGATCCTAAACAATCCTCGGGCCAATCATGCACTCAATATATTCATTTGGATCCTAATGCCACCTAATTCCTGGGATTTGTGGGTTATATTGATACTATCTTAGCCCTACATCACTGCTTGTACCTAAGGTCCCAAGCTGCAATATTCCCTTGGCTAAGGGTATCCTCCTAGGAATCATCCCATCAATAGAATTCTAAATCCTAATCTCTCACCAATACATCCAGTGGGAAGGATCTAATGCATTAATTCCTCTACATGGAATAAGTATACTATGTTTATGTTTCCTGATGCTCAAATCATGCTACTCCACTCGGTCACCCAACATGATCCATTTGGAGAAATCTTCCCTGCTCTACCCAATGTATACAGGCGGGTTGGTAGTGCTACAAGCCTTATCTATGTATTTATGTATATGGTTGCTCTAAAATTCCCAACTATACTCCTCTTATTGCCTTGTGAAGGACTTGAGTCGTTCGTCAACACTAGAAATCTTGGTTGTTGATTCGACACATACCCCTATGAGATACTCAATTTTCCTATTCACCTATCAGAATTTCTGAGATTGTCCAAACACTCTTATTTAACATCATAATATTTGTCTTGAAATGCATGATTTTTTTTTTTCGAAAATTCTTTACTGGCAATTTTGGTTCCCTGTAGAATGCTTTTGTATTTGTCTGCACCCTTGAACCTTTGACCGACTCTCTAAAAATGGATTATCCTACATACTACATGTGTCATGTTTCCCCTCATGATCATGATCATCATGTCAGTTTACCACTACTGGCTCCTCACTTAAGTCTCCTTGAATTTCTTCTTCCTCACCTTCTCCACATGGGGGAACAATTTGTTTTCCATCCTCTCTGGTTTTCAAACATGGATGCACTGGTGTATTGTTATCTGCAATTGATTGTTCATACTCTTCATGGATTTCCTTGTGGATATCTATGGACTCAGTTGCATAAGAGTCTAGCACATCGTTAGGACGAATTACCTCCTTCCTTTTCCCATGTACTTTGTCAAGTTAGTTGATTATCATCGTCTTTTCCTACAAGTATCTCTAAAACATATTTTGTTGTTGCTAACCATCTATACTTGATTTCTCAGATCCTTCATGAGTGCTCTCTTGAAAACCGATGAACACAACTGTAGATGAATTCCCATGGTTTGAAAGAGTCTCCAATAGTTATACCCATGTTTCCTCCTTCCTGTCACTTGGGCATGAATATTTAGGTGCCCATGGTCCCTTTTAGATAAAGCATAGTCCTCTCCTTCTTAGTTCATTCATGGTACAAGTTTTATTTCCTTTGTTCTTATTTACTCCATTAATCCTCTTCAACTCCTTCTTATTTAACACCCTTTTGAGCAATTCTGTGTTTTGCATGACCAACTTCTCAACTAGATCAAAGGAAAATGGATTTACAATTAGTTCCTCCAAATGGTCAAAATTTTGCATCTCAGTATCCTGTAGATGTTGGAATCTCCTTATATGAACAAGGACACAATTTTTGCATGCTTGTTTTGATATGGTCTGGATGAGATGCTGTAATGTTAGTGTAAAATTTCTGGAACACAAAGATTAAGTCGTCATATTCTAGATTCATCATGAATGTGTGAAAGCTAAACTCTTCCATGGGTTCTAAGACTTTGAGCCACTTCTGAAAGGTAGGATGAATCATGTTGTTCAACCCTTGAAGGGCTCCACTATCAACTGCAATATCTCCCTCGTGAGATCACTTTTGTAAGGAATTAGTGGCGATGTTAAAGTTATGATCCTACTGAGGCAAGAAGCAACTGTAAACCTGAACTCTTCAAAAGGATTATCCTAGTGTTTGGGTTGTATTAATGAAATAATGGATGGCTTGAGAGCCCAACTGAGTTTCTTATATTCTAGATGCCACACCTTGGAAAAACATGTCTAATTCCTCCAACTTGTGAAGGTATATGTTTGACTTTGTTTGTTGCAATTCAGATCCAAGTGTGAAGAGCTTAGCCCCTCTTCCTTGACCTTCCTTCACTTAAAATCTGAGATTCTGTTGCAGAATGGCATGGACTATTTTTTAGAAAGGTCTGTTGCTTTTACCATTATTTTGGTCTAAGGAAGTATTGTTGCGTAAAGAACCATATATCTTTACTAGTTCATCAAGAAGTTTCTGATTATTTTCTAAGGTCTCTTCAAAAAGATCCAACTTCTCCCACTACCAAAGGAAGAAAATATACTAATTCTTCATATCAACATTTTGTCAATCATGTGAAAGAGAACTAGCTAAAGCTAATGATTTTATCCTCCTCTTCTACATTCATTTTTTTAATCTATATATATAGTTATTATACTATAAAAACCCACTCAATAGATCTCACCCCTTTGACCGATCATTTCGATTCTCCTTATATCTCCTAATACAAATATGTACCTAAACTCCTAATAAATATTTCCAAACCATATATATATATAATTTTTAAATAATAAACAATATCGTTACCGACAATCAACATTTTCTTGCATGTCCCTATCATTATTTTTGCGACCCAAGAAGTGGTCCTACCTGGTCCACCCAGTCACTGCGCCTTTAAATTCTTCCTATTATCCCAGGTGTGAGCACTCACATCCCTTTTTCTTGGCTCTAGTCTTAGGATCTCTGACCCTTGACCACTATCAAACAAAAAATTCGACCACTCTTTAATTCAATGACCAATCCCTCAGCCAAAAACTTAAAGCTCGACGAGGATGCGACCCCACAACTATGTTAACCTCCAAATGTTATGATCTGTCTGGACTCTTGTTGTAGGCATCACTAAAACATAAAGGGGGTGTTTTAAGATAATATTTAAGACAATTTTTGGGTAAGTTGTCTTAGTTTGAGACAAAAGAAAACTTATGTATTGTCTTAAATATTGTCTTTAAGCAGATGTCTCAAATTAAATTGTCTTAAAATTAATTTTTCTTAAAATATTGCCTCTATAAAGACAATATATAACACAAACATTTTTGTCTCTCTAGAGACAATTTCATTTTTGTCTCTCCAAAGACAGTTTCATTTTTGTCTCTCTAGAGACAGTTTCATTTATTGTCTCTTAGGAGACAATTTCATTTGAATAGTTGGAATTAAAGACATTGTCTTTATGGAGACAATGTCTTTAATCCTATCTAATGTCTTTCTAGAGACAATATAAAACAATGAATCCAGAAAAAATATCACTATTAAAATAAATCAATATAAAAATATTTAATTAAAAAATTCTACAATACCATTGAATAATTCATGTTAGGGTACAGTGGAATCGAACCACCAACCTCCTGCATGGCAGGTGCTCTTCCATTGAGCTAGCACCCTTTAAAGAATTATGTGAGGAGTTACAACAATAAAACTGGAATTTACAATGTTCCAGTCAAACTGGAATGAAACACATAATCAATGAACCAAAGACAGTTCTGTCTGGATAGCAGCCAATATTAAACAATACAAAAGCACCCTCCATAATTAATCCCACATATTGAAGATCAGTAAGAAAGCAACCATTGTTGAAAGTGTTGAAAGTGAAGACAAGTAACAGAAAGTACGGTAAATTATTAGGATAAAAGGAGGTGCATGAATTTATAATCAATATGTAAAATTAGTCTCATACAAATTGAAGAAATCAATATCACAAAACTAAGAAACACTTTGAACAACATAATTTATTGCCATTAGCGCAACAACCAGTCTGGTGGCAATCTGGTCACCCTCATATGAACGGAAAAACTGATGAAATGTCAATTGAGCCAGTTTCTGTTGCAAGTTACTATCCAAGCTCTGACCTAGTCGAGCCACATGGTACCGATAAAGAAGTTGCAGAAGTAAAAGTGCCTCACTAGGCCTCCTGAGCAAGCACTTGATGCACTCAATTCCTCTAACCTGGAAGCAAGGTCCAGCATAGTACAAAGCAT
>CM076577.1:1196428317-1196474135 GCA_034641835.2 Pinus albicaulis
CTGAGATACAAAAGCACCCTCCATAATTAATCCCACATATTGAAGATCGGTAGGAAAGAAACCATTTTTGAAAGTGTTCAAAGTGAAGACAAATAACAAAAATTATGCTAAATTTTCAGGATAAAATGAGGTGCATGCATTTATAATCAATATGTAAAATTAGTCTGATGCAAATTGAAGAAATAAAAATCACAAAACTAAGAAACAATTTGAACAACATAATTTACCTCCATCAGCATAGCAACCAGCCTAGTGGTGATTTGGTCACCCTCATCTGAACAAACAAACTGATGAAACATCAATTGAGCTAGTCGCAAGTTACTGTCCAAGCTCTGAGCTAGTCGAGCCACATGGTGCTGAGAAAGAAGTTGCAGAAGTAAAAGTGCCTTACTAGACCTCCTGAGCAAGTGCCTGATGCGCTCAATTCCTCTAACCTGGAAGCAAGGTCCAGCATAGTACGAAGCATGAAATTTTCATCAAAGTTTTATTTGAAGTTCTTATAAGTGTGCATGCAAGAGAGGATGCGTGCCTCAACTATGCTTGGCAAGCAGCAGGTTTTCAAAATTTTAGGCTTCACAAATTCACCAACACCATGAATTTGAAAATTATAAAGAGATATAAAACAAAAGTACACTATTTATGACAAGAATAAAAGGTGTAAGAAAAAATGTATCGGATCATAACAATAGACTTCAAGCTTATTTTAGGGTCATCTTTTTTATAGCTAATTCTAAATGTTCTTTCCTTCTTTTAGTTCATATTTTGCGTTCCTTTTGAGTATCCATTAAGAGATTCCTCCAGACTGATTGTCTTCCTTAAAATATGGTCATGAAACGCGTCCTAAGAGTTGTCCTATGCAGACTAAGACATAAAACCTATGAACAGATTTTGTTCAAGTAAAAGACACATCCTAAGAGGATCATTTAAAATCCAAAGATGCAAGACAAAGTTGACACATGAATTAGAAGGATCCTGTAAAATATGTTTAATTTAAAGATTAATTCCAATAAGATATTGAAAAGTTGCTTCCACATTTTTCCACACATTCAAATTTGTGTAAAGCCAAAAAATCCAGGCATAACATGTCAACGAATACATATTTACACAGTTAGAATTAAATTCTATAAATACGGTAAGAACCTACAGAAAGTTGTTTTTGGCACCTCCATAGCAGCCAAATATGCTGAATTGTAAGGAACCCTTTGTCTCTTGTTGGAGGATGTTGGAATAATTCCTTGATCCCCACCTCGGACAGGTGTATTAAATAAATTTCTTTCAGCACCCTGGTCCTTTATCCCAAAGCTTCCATTTGCACTTTACAAAATTGAGCCAGTCATGCCTCCTAGAGTCACAAACATTAGATATATTTACAATAATTATATATATATATATATATATATATATATATGCCAAGCTGACATACAAGTGAATGATTGTACGTTTCCGTTAATCCATGTACTCTATTCAACCTCTTCCCCTGTTCTATTGCAGTGTGAGACTCACTAATTACAACAGTAACAGTAATTCCATCCGTGCATATTTAGTTGCCAATGATGATGAAATGTGAAGCTCCTGCAACCTTTTTCAGTTAAAACACCCTGCCTTTCATAGCAGCTTCTTCATACTATCTTCAGAGGGGTTATTTTCCTTATAAGTTCCTGCAAAATAACACCATTTTAGAATATTATTTCAGGTAGTTATGGAAAAAGTTGTCTAACAAGGCCTAACTAGGGTTGTCAACTAAGAAAAAGAGAAAACACTTTCAATAATAGAAAATAGAATAAATGCAAATGCCACTTCCATACCATTACCCAATAAAGAAAAATCTCCGAACAGGGTATAATTTCAATTCTGAACATTCAGGGAGAAGGAACTCATAAGTGAACCATACTCTCTCTGCTCCTGCATCCACATGATATATTGCAGTTGCTACTGCTGTTGAATGACATGGCTAAATTCCCAAGGATAGGGACATATTATGTAGTAACAATTAACAACTTTTGAGATAGTGAATAAGAGGATCATGATGAGAGGTGAAGGCCTTTTACATTACGGAAATGACTTTTTGCAGAAATAATAGATGCTACAACCCCATCCTCATCTTTTTTATCCCTTCTCTCTTCCTCCTCAGCATCAGAATTTGAGGACGAGGAGAAGCAGGACTAGAAAAGCATATTGAAAAGAGGGCTTCTCTTTCTCTCGCTCCACATGTCAAGACACCTTTTTCCCTTATCAGCATCATCATGATTATCAAGTGTACTATGAACTAATTTAGAAGCTGGGCTTCCATGGACATGAGAGCTAATTGCAGTCCATGTTATACCTTCCCTAAAAAGCATAACCTAAGGACGAGGAGAAGCAGAACCGTTCACCATTAATTAAAAATAGGACCGTTCACCATTCCAAGTTCCTGCAAACATGAGATATATTTATAACAATTTGATAGATTTCAATAATTAAATAGAGGACCGTTCACCATTCCAAGTTTCTGAAAACATGAGATATATTTATAACAATTTGATATATGCCATTGTTTAACTTGCCAAAAAAAAGTTGGATTTCAATAATTAGATAGTGGACATCCAAGTTCCTGCAGTGACTCAACAGCTTGAAAAAATCTGTAATCCGATTCATTGTAGTAGCTTGGGCATCCTTCCCGCAATTTGACACTGATGTCATCTACAATGCCTCTACCATCTGGACCTATATAGTACTGCATAAAATTCATCACCAATTTAAGTCCATAAAATTATGAAAATGATAGTCTACATGACACAAGAAAAATGTATATTAGGACAATAAAACTGGAATTTACAGTGTTCCAGTCAAACTGGCATGCAGCACATAATCAGTGAACCAAAGACAGTTCTGTCTAGATAGCAGCCATCACCCTCCATAATTAATCCCACATATTGAAGATCGGTAAGAAAGCAACCATTGTTGAAAGTGTTCAAAGTGAAGACAAGTAACAAAAAGTATGCTAAATTATCAGGATAAAAGGAGGTACATGAATTTATAATCAATATGTAAAATAAGTCTGATACAAATTGAAGAAATCAAAATAACAAAACTAAGAAACACTTTGAACAACATAATTTACCTCCATCAGCGTAGCAACCAGCCTGGTGGTGATCTAGTCACCCTCATCTAAACAGAAAAACTGATGAAACACAAATTGAGCCAGTTTCCATCGCAAGTTACTATCCAAGCTCTGAGCTAGTCGAGCCACATGGTGCTGTGAAAGAAGTTGCAGAAGTAAAAGTGCCTCACTAGACCTCCTCAGAAAGTGCCTGATGCACTCAATTCCTCTAACCTATAAGCAAGGTCCAGCATAGTACGAAGCATGAAATTTTCATCAAAGTTTTATTTGAAGTTCTTAGAAGTGTGCATGCAGGAGAGGATGCAGGCCTCAACTATACTTGGCGAGCAGCAAGTTTTCAAAATTTTAGGCTTCACAAATTCACCAATACCATGAATTTGAAAATTATAAAGAGATATAAAACAAAAGTAGACTATTTATGCCAAGAATAAAAACTGTAAGAAAAAATGTATCAAATCATAACAATAGACTTCAAGCTTCTTTTAGGGTCATCCTGTTTACAGGTAATTCTAAATGTTCTTTTCATTTTCTTTTAGTTCATATTTTGTGCTCCTTTTGAGTATCCATTAAGATATTCCTCCAGACTGATTGTCTTCCTTAAAATCTGGTCATGAAACACATCCTAAGAGCTATCCTATGCACATTGTAGACTAAGACATAAAACCTATGAACAAATTTTGTTCAAGTAAGAGAGACATCCTAAGAGGATCACTTAAATTCCAAAGAAGCAAGACAGTGTTGACACATGAATTAGAAGGATGCTGTAAAATATGTTTAATTTAAAGATTAATTCCAATAAGATATTGAAAAGTTGCTTCCACATTTTTCCACGCATTCAAATTTGTGTAAAGCCAAAAAATCTAGGCATAACATGTCAATGAATACATATTTACACAATTAGAATTAAATGTTAGAAATACAGTAAAGAACCTAAAGAAAGTTGTTTTTAGCACCTCCATAGTAGCCAACTCTGCCGGATTGTAAGGAATCCTCTATCTCTTGTTGGAGGCTATTAGAATACTTCTTGATCCCCACCTCAGACAGGTGTATTAAATAAATTTATTCCAGCACCCTGGTCCTTTATCCCAAAGCTTCCATTTGCACTATACAAAATTTAGCCAGCCATGTCTCCTAGAGTCACAAACATTAGATATATTTACAACAATTATATATATATATATATATATATATATATATATATATATATATATATATATATATATATATGCCAAGCTGACATACAAGTGAATGATTGTACGTTTCCGTTAATCCATGTACTTTATTCAACCTCTTCTCCTTTTCTATTGAAGTGTGACGCACTCACTAATTACAACAGTAACAGTGATTCCATCCATGCATATTCAGTTGCTCATGATGGTGGAATGTGAAGCTCCTGCAGCCTTTTTCAATTAGAACACCCTGCATTTCATAGCAGTTTCCTCATACTGTCAAAGATTTTCATAGCAGTTAAAGAGTTTCTCTCCATCCTACAGTAGAACTTCATAATCAGCAGCAGCTTAAAAGGAAGAGTAAAGGTATCTTCATCAGCAAATAAAGGTTCAACATTTCATATCAGTCTCAAAATTACTTATCTCCAGCGTATCAAATTGAAGGGAGATGAGAATGACATTAATCCTCTTTCAGTTTTGAGAAAAAAAAAATGTCTTCTAATTTTTAATGCTTGCCACAGTTTGTTGATTTTCCAATATTTTCACCAATTCTCCTATGTACCAATACCCAGACCCTTGGTAATTTTTTTCCAATACAAATCATTTCAACAATGAATTTAACTACCCAACCCCTAGCCTCAATATAATAATATTAATATAGTCACATGTCACTAACATATTAACTAGCTTATATGTCCATTTTCAAATCTAGCATTCTATTGGCCATGATATAAACAGTCAAAATTTTGTTACTATCATGCTTAAAACAAATGGAAAAAAGAAGGTTGTTATTAGAGAGGTCTCTAACCAGCTTTTCCTTTCACAAAGGGAATGGATGAATCACCCTTCTTCCAGGCCTTAAGGCTTGAAATGCTTGCAACTAGGTGTATCCCACCTAGGATGACTCCAAAATGAATGCTTCCAGTTATGAGAAATGAAAGAAAACACCCAACAAAAATAAGTGCACCTGCATCACGTGAACAGTTGCAACAACTGACTTTATAGCAACAATAAAGAGCTCTCATAGTTTGCCTGCTCAGAATGATACTTCCAAGTATTATTGCTGTGTAATGTTTGTTACATGCTCATTTCAATATCATATCTACCATGGCAAGGTTGTAGTGCTAACTGGAAAATGAATATCATAAACATAAACATCATAATACAGAAAAAATTAGAAAGGATAAGACCTTGTAAACATATGTAATCGTGCAGATGCTGTTGAGATCCTTGACTAGCCAAAGTGCTTCAATATTTCCATAGGTTCTAGGTATTCTATTTTTGGAAGACCCCAGAGCTATGAAGATGTAGGACCTCCCACTCCCTACAAATGGCTTCAATCCGTTGCACAAAGACATGCAAAGGGACTGCCCTAACACCCTCGAAAACATATGAATATCCATACCCCTAGCAAGCCTTAGGGACAACATAATTGTGTCCATTGCCACATCCCTTATATTCCAGGACACACCCACATCTCCTTTCTGAAATTTCCCAAAAGCCTCCAATTCTTCACTAATGCCGCATACTCCAACATCCTACGAGGTTTAGAAAACCTCAAGTCTCCCACCTAGCTAGTAGATCCTAAACCAAAACTTGTAATCCCTTATCAGGAAGAGTGTCGATAGAATTATATGCTACCTATAGATAGTACATATGACAGATACACACCTCGGTAATATTGTTTTCCACAATCTTCATTTCCAATGGCAACATATTTCAAATTGAAAGGATCAGGATGTCCCATTGCTGCACGGAGATAACCCCATGTTGAATTGGAAGGACCTCTAGCAAATTCGAAACCGTTCAGGATATCCTACAAGAAAAATAAAATACTCATAAGATATATGGTCATATTTATGAAGCTTACTATACAGGCCATGGATTTTGTCAAACACTAAGAATTGTGATTCCATAACTACGCTTTAACTATTTACTCTCAAACTCAATGTAATTGAAGTTACAACATTCAATGCTGAAATCAAAATTATGCACTCTTGGAATATTAACAAGTGAAGAATTACTATAATGCCATGCATTTCATTAAACACGGAAATTCCTTATTCCTAATCCTGTACCCACATTTTCAATATCGACTTAAAAATTTTCAATCATGTAAATAAGCTCAGAATTCAATGTCAAAGTTAAGATGGTCAAAAGAGAATGACATAAGAGAAAACACATCCAAAATATTAAAATTATTTATATCATCAAGTAGCAAATATTTATCAAAGATCTAAGTCAATGTGAAACACAATCATAGATTCATAACAATCCCTAAACCCTCAATAATCAGAAAATTGATAACTAAATATCAATTCAATAGATAGACTCCATTGATAATGCACTCCATGTTAAGAAGGCAAGTGATAGAGAAGGAAGACCCATCGAATAGGCCAACTGAAAGATACAAGGAACTTGTTTTGGAAAGGATGCTAGCAGAGGTCCTCCAGCTAAGAAAACCTGCTATGAGTGGCATTTTTGAGACACTTTTGTTCCATCAAAATCACCTACGACTGGCCCTTGGCATCATCCACATCACTTGAGGGGAGGGGGGATACTTGACCAAGGTCTCAACATTAATACAAGTTTGATTACCATCCAACTTGCTGTTGAACCACACTCCCATGGGCTGAAAGGAACTTATTTAGGAAAGGTATTTCCCTTTAATCTAGAATATGAATGGATTCTAGGTTCATTTTGCTTCAGATTTATCTCAGTTGATGGCTTTCCCTAACTAAAGCAATTGTCCACATACAATTCTATTTTATGATAAACTTCAGCTATAGAGAGAAAAGATCGGTCTTGCAGGAAGCTTATCACACTCATTTTGTGAAGTTAAAGATTCGTATCTTTAACCAGATCTGAGGCAAACTTAGTTGAGGATTTTATTCAGTATTTTTTTTGAAGCCTTAATTGAAGTATGGCCTGAAATCATGACTCACCTAGTTCATGATCACCTGTAGTTGTTTTTCTGAAGAGGTTTCATGTTCATACAGTTAATATTAAGGCATACGTCTCATGGATAGAAGCATATTTAAAGCATCAAATATAAGGTTACATAATGTTTCTAAAAGAAATTATAATAATCCTCAGTATTGTAATAACTAAGATCCTAATTGGGATTTATCTGATCTATTTGGATGACCTCTGAATCTTGTTGAATTAATATTAGCCTATATAACCAACATAGTCCTAAGGCACTTTCTAGTATTCTGAGAAATTTCTTTGTTGTAGAGTTGAAGGAGAGCTTTTGTTGTGGCTCCAGGTCTTTTGACAGAAAAGAATCTGGAGCTGTAATTTATGAAGGGGTACTGTAACTTCAAAACATAGTTCTAGAATGTTCTCTAATCAGAATAATGTTGTTTTCCTCTGTATCAAGGAGAGATATATGATAGAGATATGATAGTGTTACAATAACCTTGACACTACTGCATACTATCCTTGATAACCTTCAAGTAACAATGGTAATAAGTCAAATCAAATGCATATGTGACAGTTGCCCTAACACAATTCCATCCAAGCCCCTATCATAAAGAAAGAGAAGTCTATGTATAAAACAGAAAATCATTACCCTAGCCTCAGTCTTGGACAGTAGTGATCACATTGGAAAGATGTAAAGCTTCAGGCATCAAGCAGTGGAAGCATTTGATATTTTGTAATCAAGGCTGTTGTAGCCTTGCACATACCTGTGCATGTGAATTTTTCTTAGTCAACAAAGGAATTTCACCTTCAAACTTCTGCAATTCTGGATCACTATAATAATTATACTTCTGCAACCATATTTTCGATTCTTTGTGACCATGGATTTCATATTACTGAAATGTTCTGAAAATTATGGATTACTATGATGAATGATAGTACAAAGCCGAAATTTTGATTGCAGAATTCAAAGGTACAAAATGATAGAGAAGGTTGAGCCTCTTGAGAATTTTTTTGATGTTTATTGATGGAGAAATGAACCAAAATATGTCTGGTCTATTTGGAAGGTTGAATTGATGGAGGGGAGCCTTGGTCAAAAGGTCTTGGATATGTCTCAACTTGATTTGATTATATTGAATAAGGAGTTTGACTAGGTTTTTCAACTCAAGGAGGGGTTTTCATTG
The DNA here is from genome assembly GCA_034641835.2 of Pinus albicaulis. Classification (NCBI taxonomy): domain Eukaryota; kingdom Viridiplantae; phylum Streptophyta; class Pinopsida; order Pinales; family Pinaceae; genus Pinus; species Pinus albicaulis. The sequence goes on from CM076577.1 coordinate 1,196,436,693, forward strand.
TGATCTTCTTGTTTGGTGTCTCTATTGTTTTCATTGTGATCTTCTTGTTTGGAATTTTTCTTGATGATATACAAAACATAATAATTATGATGACTAATGTAATAAAAATCATAAGAACTTGTCAAAATATAAGAGAAATCATTACTAAAACCCTAATCATGCACTGCCCTATATTTCTCAACATGGTATCATAGGTTAGGGCATTGACATAAGGGCAGAAAGAAGGTTAAGTGGGTTTCAAGACAAGAAATAAATATTAATTTCCTAGGACTGAGTGTCTATAGGAACAAAAATTGATTTATGGGCACATTCTATTAGCTCCTACCACTGTCACTAGATCACAAACCTCTGTTAGGAGTGTGAGGGGTTTTGGAGAGCATAGAGGCTCTGTTTCAAAAGTTTGAAAGGCTAAATAAATAACCTTGACTAGTTTGAATACCTTGGAGGAAATAATGAAGTCCTTTACTAAGGGGGTAAAGTCTGGAATCACTATTAAAAGCGTAGAGTAGCACTTGACATCCCTGAAGCATGTGACAGATGCATCCTTATGTCAATTGCAGAATATCTTGGAATTTGACAGTTAAGAGAGGGGTTAGACAGTTAAGACAGTTAAGAGAGGGATTAACAGAGACATAGAGTAGAGTGTAGAGTAGAGTAAACTCTATGTCTCTGCTGACCCCTTCATTAATAGTGTAGAGTAGGACTTGATTAAGGATGAAATGTTGTTCATCTTGCTTTTTGACCTAATGAGGCCAGGTGACTACTATCATATAGGTCCCACTATCCACATGGACTTTCACTATAAACCCTTGCCACTTGAAACATGGACTTGCACCATCAACCAATCCTTGCACTATCAACATGGATAGGGTTCGGACTACCCCATACAGAACAGCCATATCACTAGCTCTAAAAGGAGGAGGCAAAACGGGTCAGACAGTTAAGACAGTTAAGAGAGGGGTCATCAGAGACATAGAGTAGAGTGTAGATTATCATCCTGTAGACTGCCTCTCCTGTAGATTATCATCCTGTAGTTACTCAGGAAGAGAAAATGTACATTTTGTAGCCATGCCTCCTTTTCCAGGCATAAGTTTTGGAACTGTACCAGCAGGGGCTGAGGATCCAGCAGCACTTTTATGTGGGAACTCTGTGCTGAAGATTCGATAATTCGTAAACATGATTAACCATTCATGTGTTAGGTATAAATAAAAAATAATTCACATATTGCAGTTGCAAAAATATGCTTTATACAATTCATATCGGCAAATGGTAAAGTCTGTTTCCCCTGAAGTTCAAAATTTGTGTTGAGTTTGATTTTTAATGGGCTTCCTCTATCACATTTCTAAATTTATGTTGATTGCAAATTTCCAAAACATCCTGGAATTGACAAGTAAGAAGAGGAGTCTTATTTGACCCTCTCTTGACTCTCACATTTCTGAACTTATATTGATCGCAGATTCCAAGAACATCTTGGAATTTCACAGGAAAAAGAGTCAATTGTTTAACCCCTTTACTAATTGTCACATTTCTGAACTTAAGTTGATGGTAGATTTTCAAAACATCCTAGAATTTGATAGTCAAAAAATGAGTCAATTGTCTGACCCCTCTCTTAACTGTCAGATTCCAAGATATTCTGCAATTAAGATAAGGACGCCTCTGTCACATGCTTCAGGATGTCAATTCTCTGGCCCCTCTCTTAACTCTCTTAACTGTCTGACCCCTCTCTTAACTGTCAGATTCCAAGATATTCTGCAATTGACATAAGGATGCCTCTGTCACATGCTTCAGGGATGTCTCTGCTATATAGCCATTAATAGTATAGAGTAGCACTTGATTAAGGATGAAATGGTTGTTCATCTTGCTTTTTGACCTAATGAGCCCAGATGACTACTATCATGTAGGTCCCACTATCCACATGGACTTTCACTATAAACCCTTGCCACTTGAAACATGGACTTGCACCATCAACCAACCCTTGCACTATCAACATGGACGGGGTTCGGCGTACCCCATACATAACAGCCATATCACTAGCTCTAAAAGGAGGAGGCAAAAGGACACAGAGTGAAAAGGCTCCGTCTCTCATTTACATAACCAATTACCTACGATTGACCAGGAGAACCACATCCCGATCATACCAATTGGAACCATGTCGAATCAGATCAGACCCATTGAACCATGTTGAATGACCTAGTAAGGTAGACAACCAAGAGGACAACGTCAAGGCAACCAACCACGGGGAGGGAACCCATTCTTGAGATTTGACACCTTTTACCCACTACACCTACACATGCTCACTCTTAACTTTTGAACTTCCTTTGAACATTATATTGAGGTTTATTATTACAATGGTGGGATAATGAAATTGACATTAGATGCACACTCTTTTGCTTGGAGTGAGGACACTAATCTAGTAAGAAACTTCATTTCTTTGTAGATTGTCTCCTAAAACGTTTTCTCAAGAGATTTTTATTCAAGTTATCGCACTTTGGTTATTGGACTTTCGATTATGGGTAATCAATTTTCTTATTGGTTTCTACATTTTTTTTGTGTCCTTAATATCAAGGGTCTTGTTTTCTCTTGGTTTTCTATTGTAGCTGCTACAACAACCCCATTTTCTGGTTGCCCAACCCAGTGTCCAGGAGGAGTGATAATGGATGGAACATGACCAATAGAGGAGAGGTTTTCAGGGAATTTATGCATTACACCACCAATCCTTAAGTGAAGAGGTCCATGAGGGTGTTGATTATCATCACTATTCATCCTTACACTCCCTAAATTATTACAGATAGAGGCACCAGAATTTGCTCTTGCGCTGAAATGAATATCATGTGTTAGTCTTTGTAAATCCACCAATGCACCTCCAGCAGTCTTTATACCTATATTTGGGGCCACCGTTGCACCAATGTGGTTTTCCTCCCTGATTTCTATTACAGAAACAATAGAGACAGTTCTGGAAATGGAAGTTGGTTGAAGTAATGTACCAATGGTGATAGTGGGTATCATAGGAGACCCAACAAAGGTCCCATTCATACAACTAGGATTATTCTGCAATGATTGTGGGTTACTTACTAAAGAAGGAGGATGCCCCACAACCATCCCAGCTATTGTTGTTGGATAGATAGTTTGGAGAGATACTTGCCTCACTCGTAATGATTCCAAGGCCCTGTTTGAGAATATATAAATTAGAAAATTCCATAATTTAGTTGAAAGCAAATATAACAAGGCATATCTGTTCCAATTAAAACACAAAAATATGAAGTTGTGTACACTTCATAAGCTTCTCCCATAGTTTAAATTTTAAGCAAATACAATAAGGTGCAATTGTTTCAAATTGAAATGCAAAACTGTGAAGTAGTCAAGTTTTGGATATGTAAGATGTGAAAATTTTTAACCTACTAAACTGTAACACACCCCATAAATGCCTTTTTTTTTTCCTTCTCTAATTTTTTTCACCTTTACAGCTCAAGCAAAACAACAATATCAGATTGGCACCAAAAATAAAATGCAAGTGAGCCCTATGCTGCACAGCGTATAGCTAATTTCCTAACTTTGACATCATTTTAGATAGTGAAATTGTATATTTCAGAGAACGGAATATAGGATTGATACAAGTGAGAGAGAAAAACAGTGTCACATATATCCATTACAATTCATCACCGATGTTCATTACACACATGATATTTTCATTACATGTGCAGTTGCTAATTGAGAAGCAATTGTGAATTTTTTCTGTGAACATGCCTATGATTTGTACATGGCACTCATACTTAACTATTATCTATAACAGCTTTTCCGTGCTTACCATCGTCATCTATTCTTTTGATGTGAACCAATAAAACTATATGAAGGGGCATGACTTGCAAGAACCATCTCATAAGCCCTTCAAAATCAATGGTCGCTGAGTTACACGATTCACCTGCCAAGGGGGCCATACCATTTCACATCTACACCAGATCCTTGGATGCAAAGTTTCACTCCCAACATACCCCTGTTGTTTTATTGTGTTGGAATTTCCAACAGCTAGCATTACACCGTATGTCACATGGTTCGGGTTCGAGTTCGGGTTCAATAATGATTAGGTTCGGTTCGTGTTCGAATTTTTTGATGACATTCGCCATTAGGTTCGTCTATATACATTTTCTATATATATACATATATTAAGTTTAAAATGAAAAATATGATAAAATAGTAAGATATCAACATCAATAAACATTAAAAATGATATCACGATCATGGAAATTGTAGGGATACATTACAAGCTTGAGTTGGCTATGAGGTTCCATGAGGTTCGCCGAACCTCAAAATTTTTTTAAGGTTCGCCAAAATTCGAACCTCAAGGTTGAAGTTCGCCGAACCTTGTGACATAGATTACACCTGCATCATAAGGGAGATGTGGGAAGAATTTCCTATAACAGGTCTATTTTTAAGCTCTACCATGCATATTTTAAGCTGTTACAGAGTTATGTTACTTGTTCTCTGATGACTAACAAGCTTTAAGGAAGGTCGAGGTCTGTGTTTAGGTTGAAAAGAAAATTTTACTTGCCCAGCAACTGTTAAAGAGGCCCAGACCCCAAACACCTATTTTAAGGTATAGTGACCTTTTTATTTGAATTTATGTCACTGAACCTCAATTATCAAGCTTAGAGTAAGGAATCTAGAAGTATTGTAGGGTCATCAATCATTGCCTTGGGAAAGTTAACGATGGATGGTGGCACATATGTGAGACATTTTCACATGACAGTTATGTATGTATGATAAATCCTCATAACAAGTTATGTATGTACTATCCTATACAAGTTTACTGTTGTCTTATGTGATGGAATGGCACATTATTGCACTATGAATAAGTAAGCACAGTAACAAATTGCTTGCCACTGTTATGACATGCTCAAGTGAAAAATCTCTTTACTGTCAATATGTGTATATGAAACAACAAGACATATAATGAATTTTACTGGTTGGGTGGCCCTAAGAACCATGCCAGAAAGGTAATCTTTTAAGATAATGAGGATCACAACATTGTCTTAATATCCAGGCATTAGGGATTGCAGAGGTTTTGTTCCCACACCACATGCTCAACTGAAAAATCTCTTTACTGTCAATATGTGCATATGAAGCAACAAGACATCTATTCAATTTTACTAGTTGGGTGGCTCTAAGAACCATGCCAGACAGGTAATATTTTAAGATCATGAGGATCACAACATTGTATTAATCTCCAAGCATTAGGGATTACAGAGGTTTTGTTCCTACACCTCCAACCTTCTGTATTCAGCCTGCAGACATATTCGGGGATTCAAGAGGAGATCTTCCTCCACTCAATAGCCATAAGGGATTCCAGAGGTTTTGGTTCCACACCTCCACCCTTCTATTTAATTAGGAACCCTAGATAACCAAGCAATAGCCATGCTTAATGAAAGGCAAGGGCTCTAAATTTATATTACTCTGTTATAGAACATGAAAACTATTCCAATTGTTTCTTATCAGATATGAATTTCACACTGTTATGAAACATAAAACAATCGCAGTCATTCTCCATCAAATAATGGGTTCAATATTTCTACCCTAGAAAAAATAATTCCATCCAAGCAGTGGCACACTAGGATGTAAAGAAAAATCCACTCAATGGCATTGCTAAAGGATCATTCCTCACACAGAGATATTAAGGGTTCTAGCCTCCTTATGTAGACACAGCAATGTCAGTGCCACAAATAGGACACACAGTAGTAAGAATAATACAAGCGATTGAGATTGCAGGCATGGTTTCTTTTACCAGTCCATACACCTTTGTTGATCTTTACCCTAGGTTTTATTCTTTTTCAATGAACTGATAGATATCGAACGAGAACTAGAATGGATCTAACTCACCTTTGGTGCTACGACGTTCCAAGATGTTCCAAGTCTTGCAGCTCTATCCTACTGCTGTCCAGACCTGAGCTCTGCCATCAGCACGCTTGATTTTGTCCCTCGATTTCTTCTCGCTCTTAATTAAGTGTTCCTCCCTATGTTCTTTCCTCTCCCCTCCATGGCTTTTTAATTCTATATTGAAAACAGGTTCCCTAATATATCCCTCTCCATGGGTTATTGGAAGCGACTTGAACATAATATCTTTACTTGGAATAATCAACGAGGGAGTCAACAACAAGTGGCCTCGTGTATGGACATATTCTTAATACCAGAAAAAATATTGTGATGGGATGTGTTTATCGAAGCCCTATCTTATTCAACAATGGATGTTTTTATCGAAGTCTCTATCTTTATCAAAGCATAAAGTCACACTAGATGAAATCAACATAATATGACCTCTTATGGAGTATGAAGTGGCCAACTATAATCAAGGAACTTTAATTGGAAGTTATTAAGAAATATGTGTGATGAAAGGAAGATATCATGAAGATATTCAATCGTGGAGAAGCAATCAACATCCAAGAAGACTAATAATATTTGACTAGAAAGATCTCCCAGAAAAATATGAAGTATCTGATGGAAGAGATAGAGACCAAGTGGTAATAAATAACCTGGGGAGATGTGTCAACATGTATGAAGGATGTTGATATCTACAAGAAGATGTCATGATGAAAGACCATCACAAAGGTAATTTTGATTAAGTATTCATTTCTTATTTTAAATAATATCTGGATGAGCTTATGTAGGGTTGCCAAAGGGAAGTATATGTCTTCCACCGTTGATGACCATATAGCAGGACGAAATATCGTTAAAGAAATATGGTATGAAGATAGTAGCATGAAATGAAGCTATACTAGATGAGAAGATTGATGGATCACTCTATGAAGGAATGATGAAAGTGATGGATGGTATGTGCCCAATGAATAAGTCATGAAAGAAGAAGACTTCACAACATGACATCAAAGGAAGAAAGCTACTTCGAGCAGTTGGACATTCCATGAAGCTGTTGCAAGTCCCTATTTAAGAGGGAGCTTGGATTGGGTCATCCCTGATTAAGAGGGAGTGATATTTTTGTTTTTCTATCTCATGTGTCGTGCACTAGACGAGGACTAACAACCGTAATTCTTAGTGAAGGCCATGAAGAGAAATGTAGACACATCGTGATAGGGTAAATTTAGACACATCATGAATCAAATTTGAATGAGATACCACCCTAATCCCCATATGCCTGCCACTGGAGTATGATAGGGTAATGGTCCAAAATTTTGGATGGGATAACCCAAGATTTCACAGACCCTAAGCACTCCACCAAATTTTCGTGAAGCATGAAACAATCAAGTCTCTTAGTGATGCCTATGGACCCAACCCAACCATTTCTCCATCTCGGAATAAAGGGGGCAAAAAAATATCCACTAAGTGGTTCCTGCCAAAAAGATCGTTGAAGTACCCTGCCAATGAGTCCACTCTGCAATGCCCCTCAGCCCTCATTATCTTCAATGATGAGGTTCAACTCCCCTTCCAAAATAAGGGACCCCATATTTAACAAGCCATAAGATTCCAATTTATCCTAGAAGTATCTTCTCAAAGAATATGTCGCATATGTATTACGAATATTAAATCTGTCCTTCGAGCCCCTGATGAAACCAAGTAGAAGGATACCTCCAAAGGATTTATAGTCAAAAAAGTGCATGACCTTAGGATCCCAAAAATCTGCAAGACCACCAGATAAACCCAAAGAGTCCACAAGACATCCCGCCACCCAAGGCATATATGAAGGAGAATGGGCCGAATTTTATTTCCAATCATCATCTTCTCTTGTAAGAGGATATTAGAGGGGTGATTAATGTCAATCAAATGCCAAAGTACGATGATTTTCCAGGCACTCCCCAAGCCCCTGACGTTTAAGGACATGATTATCATGATAAGCCCTCATAATCAGGCAAATAATCACTGAGGGCCTGAATAGGAGACAAATATCCTACATTGCAAGCCTCCAGGTCAACTCACCAACACCTCCAAAAGAGAGAAAAAAAGGCCAAATAGGTAGCATAGACATTATCCATAGCCCATTCAGTCAATGTGTATGGGATGACAGAATAGTGGAGTGAGATGAATACTCTCACAGATTCAATTGGGCACAACCCATTCAAGCCGGAGTCTAAAAAGTGCAGACAATGAAAATAAAGACCCACATTGATTCAGGTACATGCTATATATTTTTCCTTTAGAAGAACATCAGACATTCTTAATATCGTACCCGGTTTGGTATGTTGGCTATTCTGGCTTGGTTGGAAAGAGAGTGATGCCTCGTATAGTACTTGAAGTTTTTAATATACGCGTATTTTTTCAGTAACCACCTAAAAAAATCCACACCATACATGATTTGTCCAAAAATTGTAGCCACCTAACCATTGAGGCCACGTTGGCAAAAGGAGTCATCAAAAAACAATTTTAAGGAAATGGATACAAAAATTCCTTCTTTGATTTTGATAATGTCTGTTCCCTGGAGGGAAGAGAGTGGGGATGAAAAGCAGATAAAGCTACAGTCCCATAGGACGCAGACACAGACAGAGCACTGAAACCTTGCTTCCAGTGGCAGCGAGCAAGGACTGTAAATCTGTGAAATACTCTGTACCATCACTCTCGATGATTCAATCAACATTTTTTCACTCTACAATAGATGCTATTGTTCATGTTCTAATTTGCTGCTCCTTATTTCTGTAGCATAGTATATTGAAAATTAAATAAATAAAAAAAGGACAATTCCATGTTTCTGGGCTTCTTCATAGACCTGTTTTCCGTTTGAATTTTGTGATGTAATCTCCACTTACAGTTTTATCAAAGCATCATATAATCTTGTTATTAGCTCGGATTTATTGCTGTTAGAAACCCTCTATGTAGCAAAGGTTTCCCCACTGTAGCTTTTGTTTTTCTAACAGATCAATACAATATATATCAAATATCATTTTATGCTTCGATCTATAAATGTACAAAAAAACACAAAATGGAATAAAAAAAGGTTTTGAACACATGAAACAAATCTAAATTGCAAACCTAGCGTTATGTAGCCTCTCTTCTAAAATACAGAACAAAACACGCGCATTTTTGCATAATGTAGGTTAATGAGACTAAAAGAACCCACATTGCAGTACAAGAGCTTAGGCTTACGCTTACCTCCATCTCGTTACACATGGGAATCTGAACCAGAACCATCGGATACTCTGCTGACGCACCTTTCTCCAAATCCGCTGCTGAACTTGGGAATTCGAATTGGGGCACTGACTTAATCTTCTTGATGTGGATCCACATCCATCCCATCGCCAACACCAGTCTATCTGTCGACTGGATAAGAAACAACACAATTCAGATGTTGGCCAATGCTTGAAGAGGAGGGGCGAGATAAGTGCCCTGACAAATACCCATTCAGAATAAATGGAATGCAAAACGCCTTGGAAGTCCAGCGCCGGAGAAAATTCGAAATGAGGGCGGCTAAAGTGCCAACCTTTCATAAAGGCCACAATCTCAAACCATATCATCAAGATGGCAAATAAGAGAAACCCTCTAATGACTCTGTACAGTTTACTTTACCCTGGTTTGTCCTCGATTTTGATTCTTGCTCAAAGTGACTCTTCTATTTACAGTGGAGAGAAGGCTCCATAGCCCCTGCGCGAGCCAAGCGACACAGTCCGCGGCGTGATGGGCTTTCAGCAGCCAGACTAGGTACGCTGCCTGGAATTTTTGCCCCGACCCTGCTTTTTTGACTGGTAGAAATCGTCTTCAGGGCTTTGCAATCCCACCATTCTCCATTTTTACTGCCACAGAAGTTCCCCTGTGGATCTCCTTCCAGACTAGTCCGACTTAACCAAAAAGATAAATGTATAATTTCAATGCGAATATGATAATAGCCAACCTCAATTTAATTTTTTATCTTTATATGGTGTCACTTGTGTAATTTGAAGGCACTTGTGTAATTTGAATTGATATATTAAATTTATTGAAATGTCTTTACTAATCTTAATAGGTACAACAAGTGGATTGTGATTTCAATATGAACCAATATCATTTCATTATGGAGATTTAAATATTTATAAGTCATTAGTAAAACTTAGTGTTTGATATATTTCTCAAGAAAAGAACTTATTGGAAAAAATGGAAAAACAAATGCATTGAGGTATAAAACAATTTCTATGCACACCATAGAACTAAGCTACTTCAATAATATTTGTCCTCGTGTCATTGATAAAATTTCCCCTTATTAACTAATTGATATTGTGATTGTTAACTTATTTGATAAATTGGAATATATCATCCACTAATTATACATGCTTTTTATTTCAATGTTTTTAATAATAAAGTGTCAAAGGTTTAGTTAAGAGCTAGAGGAAATAAGGATTAATTCAATTGGTAAATGCTCTTGTAAAAGAGTTCATAGAGCTCTCAATACAAAATCTTATTAATTATTTTAGGGTTACTAGTTGGTATTTTAGTTTCTAGTTATTATTGTGCTCCATTTGAAGACAAAGAAAGGTAAACCTATGGGGATTGAAAATGTACCAGCCTCCCTTAGAACTTTTAATACACTTGTGAGTGAGGGAAAATATTCTTTGAAAAATGAAATAAACAATAGTTCATTTACTAAGTAATAGATAAATATTAATAATATATAAGATATATATGATAAATATAATGGAGCAATTTGTAACACCCACTCCCCAACCATTTTATGTACCAATGCATCGAGTAATGGCATGTCACCACCCCAATTTCCTTATATCACTGGCACTCTGCAATCCTGCCTATATGTTCACCAAAGTAGATAACACTACCAAAAAATACCTTATGTAGTAGTGTCTTAAAAAACCTCGATAAAATATGTGAACAAGAAAAATTAATGTCACTTATAAATTATAGACCCCACGTGATGTAGATCGTCACCAGCTCAATCCACTAGGGCACCCCTTCAAATACAATAGATTGTTGAATCATTGCCGACTAATATCCTTCAGAAAATCTCATCAAGCACACAATCGACAAAGATCTTCAATGACAACGCAAACCATTAATGGATTGTCCCTCATATAATTAATGAACAACTTGGAAAATAAATATCCCCCTAGACCAATTAATGACCCCAAGAGACTCCTTTGTGATCAAAATCAAAATTCAAATATGTTTCCAACTCCACCAACCAAAATGAATGAACTTACATAGCAGTAAAGATCCTTGGAAATCCCCCGATCAACCAATCCCAAACCAAAGAGGAGCATGAAGATCCACAAGAGAAAAGGTTCGAAAGAAATACCACATAAAACAACCAGCTAGTGCATCTCAAATAAACCACAAAGAAGACCAACAGGTAGTAGCTAAGATCCTTGGAAATCCCCCGATCGACCAATCCCAAACCAGAGAAGGAGCAGGACGATCCATAGGAGCAAAGGTTCAGAATAAATACCACATAAACAACCAGCCAGTGTGTCTCAGATAGACCACAGAGTAAACCAATAGCTAGAATGGAAAACAAATTATTATTAGTGTACCTTGAAACAAAAAACTAGTAGAGATACTTGAGATCATCCAAAAGCAACATAAAAACCGAATCTAGCTCAGATAATTATTCTTAGACATATTACACCCAACAACACTAGAAAATACACCAACGAAGGCTACATATAATCCATCTACCTCCACACCTCCAGCCAAAATTACTACCCTTGTGAATTTTGTGACTAATGCTTCCATAATCCAATCTTTTATCCTTAGTGTTTTCTTCTCAAAAAATTTGTCGTAGATATTTTGAAGTGGGCATATTGTCTGCTAACGGATATTCTGTAATTTTCCTCCACCATCCTTGTAGAAATTATGGTGTATATTTACAACTACTCGTGAAGTTTTAATCAAAATCTCAACAACTACTAATCACTAGTTAAAATCAAATCATCAAAATATAAGGCAATAATAAGGTATTTACCTTCTACCAAGATGTGATCGAGGTTTGCATATGCTTCACTTATGGTGAAGCCCAACCAGTGATATAATTATCGATCTTGGTGTACCAAGCACGAGGTACTTGTTTGAGACTGTATAATGCTTGTTTGAGTCTGCACACATGAGACTCCCAATCAAATGTCTCAAGAAATTTTGGTTGCTCGATGTACACCTCCTCCTCAATAACCCCATTAAGAATGTTGTTTTTACATCCATCACGTGGATCTTCCACCCCATCTGCGTAGCCAAACCAAGAATTGATCTAATGGATGAGTACCTTGCTATATGAGAAAAGGTCTCCTCATAGTCAATATCCTCAACTCGAGAGTACCCCTTGGCAACAAATATGGCCTTATACTTCTCTATGCTTCTATCTGCTACTAGCATCACCTTGAAGATCCATCTTGAACCCACTCTTGATTTATATGATGGTCTTGGGACCACTTCCCAAACGTTGTTCTTTACAATGGATTTGTATTCCTCCACCATTGCATCAACCCATATAGGTTGCTCTATTTCTTCATCGAAATAGGATGGCTTAGTCTCTATAAGCTCAACCATAAGAGCCATGTAGCCAGTGTACCTCTCAGGTGACCTCGTTTTCCTGCACAAATTTGAAGGAGCTCCCACATTCTCCCTCGCATCTTGCACAAGTATATAAGCTTCCCTGGTTATTTTTCTACCTTCTTTGGATGGTTTTTCTTGAGTGAATGTCTCCACTCTCTGCTCCTCAAAATATTTGTTGCTCCAACACTTCATGAGGCTCCTCCTTTGGAGCTAAAAGCTACTCTTCTGGTGGGATATAAATATCCCTCTCAAGAGAGCACCACATCATGTTCTCCTCATTAAAATTTCCATCCCTTCACACAACTATCATTATGAGGGATGGAAAGTACACATGATAGTTGTGGGGAGTTTCTTTGTAACCCATAAAACTCAGGTATCAGAGCTATCATTTGTTGAAGGTATTTGCCCCAACATTCAACACCTGAAGATTGAGTATTGTAATTATCTGGTGGAGATTGGAGCATTGCCGACATCACTAATAATGCTACAGATGCGGTTCTATGGTGTATTGAGAAAAATAGGAGGGCCTTTTGGTCTTGCAAAGCTTCAACAATTGGAAATAAGTGGTTGTCAACAACTAGAGGAGCTGCCAAGCCTGGAGACATTGACATATTTGGAGGAGTTGCACGCATGTGAATGAAAACAACTCAAGAACATACGAGGGTTGGTGTAGCTGGCATAGCTTCTGGTATTAGATGTTCATGAGTGCTTTGAGATGGAAGAATTGGCAGGTATCAAAAATTTGAGGTTGGCGCTGAAGGATTTTCATTACTTTGGCTCTCCAAAATTGCAGGCATGTGAAAAATACTAGACCTGCCACGCGTAGGCATAGCATAGGAGAAAGCCCCAAATAAATTGCAGGCATGTTGAAAAATACAAGAGCTGCCACACATAGGTGTAGCAGAGGAGAAAGCCCCACTACTTGAGGATCCCAATAATTGTGGGTTTTCATCTAATGCTACCAAATATCACCTTATAAAATTGGAATCTAACTGCCTCAAAATCCTCAAAGTCAGGGAAGAAACTTGGAGACTCAAAGGTCGGGCCATATGGTTAAAAGTAGGGGATGAAAATACTAAATTGTTTAAGCAATATGCTAGAGGTAGATGAGCCATCACTACCATTTGGGAACTTTAAAATATGGATGGTACTTCAGCTACATCCTTTGAACAACTGGCCAACTTGGGCACTTCACACTTCAGGAACCTCTTAAAAGCCACTCACGAAGCCACACTGGCAGAAACCATCAAGGTCGCTAGATACTTCCCTAGGTTTGTGGACCGGGACTCTGCAGAGGAAATTTTAAATCCAGTCACAATGGGAGAACTTGAGGCAGTTCTTAAATGGTTCAAGAAGGACAACAACCCTGGCCCTTATGGATGGTCACTGGAATTTTACCTAGCTTTCTTTGATCTTCTAGGACAAGAGCTACTGGAGGTGGTGGAAGAAACCAAGAGTATAGGTCGCCTATATGATGCATTTAACTCTACAGGTTGGCCTAAACCTAGCTTTGCTAGATATATGATGCAATGTTTGCTAAAATAGGTGACTATAAAGACACCTCCACTTACTAACAAAGATAGATTCCTTCCTCCACTACAAATTTGTTGTAGAATCTAGAGAAAATTAAAATTTATGTAAATGTTAAAAATTAAAATACCTCTACACCAAGGAAATTAATTGTTTCAATTTCTCTCGCTATTGATGATGTTACCTATGCAAATTACTGATAAATTCTAGACTGAAAAGGTGGGGAAGCATGCCAGATTCCAAGATACATTGGTTATAAACTTTGAGAAGGATAAGACATGGATAATTATCCCATAATTTGGTTTTGTTGTAGTATTTTGATCAGAAAGTCTCAAGAGCAATATATATGTGGGTTAATTACCATATAGAGTTAGAATATTGAGATTGTAGTAAAGTTGAACTAGTTATTTAAAATCAAGAGAAGAGCAGTAGTACAAGAAAGTAGCTTATAAAAGGTTGGTTAAGGAGATCGTGACATGGATAAATAATTTTGTGGTGGAAGAGGATTATGTGCCTTTTAGTTCTCCAACCATGGAAGCACAAGCATGAATGCTTGGAGGTGACCTAGAATGTATTGACTGATATTGAATAACTAAGGGAATAAGGTGCAATGGAGGAAGCACATGCATTAAAGAGGGAAAAATAGGTTTTTAATCAAAATGCAATAATTAAGAAGTGGTGGATGAAATAGTAACGAAGGGGATTCGTCACAATACCATGGTAATGAAAATGAGTATTAGTGAGGATGAAAACATAGAGGCACGAGTAAAAGAGTTCAAAAGGTTTCAAAGTTGTCAAGAGAATACCAAACATCTTTGTTCAAATAGGGGGATTTGATAATTGGAAAAGAGCTTGGAGAGAAGAATATGCACAGGAGAATATGTCTAGAACTTTAGAAGAGAAAAAGAAGTGATGCCAAAAGGAGGTAGAGCACGATCAATTAGATGGATCATGATTGTATAAAAAAGGGAGCCTCATTTGTAAGGTGTATTTATTAGCCTATGGTAGAGATATATCATCACAAAGAAAGAATGAGGAAGAAACACTTAGTAATGTGTTCTAATTGTTTGAGCTAGAGGAATGTCAAGTAGTAGAGCATGATATAGCCTATGAAAATATGGATCCAATCCAAACTAACCACCCTCATAGAATTTTAAAATCCTAGAGGTAATCCCCAACTTTTTATTCTATTTTTGAATCAAAAGCAACCTTTTCTTAGTAGTTTGGGATATAGTAGTAGTGAAAAAAATGAAGAGAGGGAATAGAAGTAGAAGTGGCATATGTTATGTGAATTTTAGTTCAAGTTGGGGAGTAGGTTAATTATTCAAACATGTCCATAAGGTTTTATCTTGGTGAGAAAATCCAACCAAAATATATATGAGTTATAGTAGTTCCAGGAACTTTATAAAGGGTAGTGGTAAAGATGAAAAAAACACATTGGTTCTCTATGTGGATTCATCCAGAGTGAAAAGGATTGCAATGCTAGTTTTCTAAGATGATAAAGTTCCTAACCACATTGTGGGGAAGCTTTCAATCGGTGCATGAAGTTCATATAGATTTATCCCTTGTGGTGTAGCTAAGGCCTTGTGACAAGTTAAAGGCGGTATTTATAACTACAGTTCTAGAGGTTAAACACTAAACAACACAAAAATCACTAAGTTGAAGGAGATTAAGAAAATGGCCTGAGAAAGTTCTCATGGAGTACATGGTGAAAAATTACAAAACTTAATCAACAAACTCTCCCTATACTAGCAATGAAACTCAACACAAAGAATGATCCATGTTTTTTGCTCTTTAATAATGTACCATTAGAGCAATAGCTATGGGTGACATAGATGGATGCCTTATCTTAGGCCATGAGGATAGAATCTTGTAGGGTGAACATTCATTTTACTAAAAATTGTCATGCTTGGTAGGAACTAAGAGAGAGTTAAGTAAGCGAGTTCCTTCTAAGTAACCTTATTAATGAACCTTATTTTATATATTAATTGCATAATGAACCTATTTTTTTTTATTGGAAAGAGAGAAATTTTCATAGATTCTAATGAATCCTTATACATTACGTGCATTCTAATGAGTTAAAAAAAATTAATGGCATTAGGAGAGTGATGATATTGTGTTTTTTGGTAGAGATATTTTATCTCTTCCTCCAATACCAAGATTCTTCTTTGTATGTTGCAGCAAAAATGTGAATCCATAATGGATATCATTGCCTTCAGCAATCATCCACACCATTTATATTGGTGTCTTGGGTAGTAAAAATTGGACTATTTTCTCCAGCTAGAGCTACTTTCAGATGTCATTTCATTGAGCTACGTTAAAATGATAGGTGGTGAGAGTTATGCATATCTTCACTAAAGGTGTATCAAGAGGCTATTAGTTGTCAAATATCGGAGATGCTCCACGAGTAGAACAAAACCATGTGAAAACTAAGAAAATTCCAATGGATTTAATAAATTACAAGTAAAGCTTGTGCTAGGTGGAAGATCCATTTACAATTACAAAACATACATATAACTTAACTAGTTGATTGAGAGGCAACGATGTAAACTTCTTACACTCGATATGTCAAACAGTATGGATTTATTATGAAGTGATCATCTCCGCTACGCTTCGAGTTGTGAAAAGTGAACTAGCAATTGAATCATTAGTGTCCAAGTCCTAGATGGCTAGTTTGTAGAAAGAAAATCTAGTAAGAAAAGAGGAGGGTAAATTCATCTATCCGTTACATATGACAACTTCTTTTAAGAGAGTCCCAAAACTCTTTCTTTAATTTTACCATATCCACACTCCGTTGACGTTTGGCTTTATTAATGAGAGAGCCATCGTTTCAAATTTTCATACTTATGTTTAAGACAATCACCACCTTCCCCACGCCGACCCCCCCCACCCAGCCTCAGGAAACACTTTGATGATTACATCATTTTTTTCTAGCCCCACCACCAAAAGGGACACCAACATGACAAAATTCAATAGCACCACTCGCAAAGAGATCCAAGACCCATGAGATCCCCAAGTGAGAGGGGTCTCCCTAGCGACCCCCTCAATACATTTTATCTCATCAATATGTTCGCTACATTTCGCATTCTAATATATTCTAAGTTCTAGATTGCGTATCGTAGTTAATATTATCACTTATCGAAAGCATTTTCCCTAAATTTACTAAATGATAAGCCATGGATTTTTAATTCCCACATTGCAAAAAGGTTCCCTAATATATCCCTCTCCATAGCTATTGAAGCTGACTTAATATTATCAAGTTACTTGATGAGAAGAAGGGTGATATTTTAAGGTTATATGCGTATGTAGAACACTTTCACAGAAGCAATTGCTTCCTTCTAGCCTAGTGGAGGTTGACAATAGTATATTTACCTAGAATAATCAACGAGGGAGTCAACTGGGAACAAGTGGCCTCGTGTATGGACATTTTATTAATACGTCTAACTACAAGTAACACTCTTGCAAAGTATTTTGCCAAACCAACCAAGCAACCCTTTCTTCATTTACTTCTTTTCATTATATAGGTAGAATATCATAGTGTAATAGGCGAGCTTGCATGCAAAATATGTCTCGATTCATGGAGAGGGATCAACACCAACTCAGAAAAGTAGAAACATCGTAACCGGAAAAATAGAAACATTATAGTTGTTTACACTCCTTTTTTCTAAAAATAACAAATGCAATCCTAAAATAATTAACTTCACCCTAAAGAAATAACATATTTGAAACCATGGTTATATTCGAATCTCATTTATCTTGAGTAAAGAAAATAGAAACAACATAAAATCATAGAAAAGTTAGCCAATGAACTAATCTGCTCTGTAGCGACCGGTAGCACAAAGTCTATCTTCCTTTTACGGTTGACACCTATTAGATGAAAGCTGGGATGAGATGGCATCTGTGTAAATCAAGCCGACTCTCTCAAATCTCTAAAATCTCCAAAACATGAGTGAGATTCAAAGTAGGGCAAGGAGTTGTACAACACCTTCACAACGCCTTCACAACACCTCGCAGATAACACACTTTGTTTTGGGTATATCTCCCGAAACCGTACACATATTTTTTTCAAAAACCGAAGGAGGTTATTTGTATATGATAGTGTTGGGGAAGAAATAATTTCTCCGTTCCTCCAATTCCTTCCTCGTATTTTTCAAAAAAATGCTTTGCAAAACCATGGCTCAAAACGTAGAAATTTACAAACTACAAAAAATGAGCTTAAAGATGAATTGCATAATGCCTAACTCCGTGACACCCGTATGAAAACCGGAAGATATTTTTGTAATTTAGCCCAGTATTTAAGGACAACTCTCTCCCAGCCTTTTCCATAATTGGCCTTTTATGTGGCCTGCGAATTGTCAAGTTTCTGCATAGGGTGTAAAAATAGAGTATGCGAATGTCATGGAAGGAAAGCAAATCTAAGTAGCATTGTGATGCTTTCGACTCGATGTTTTGGAGCGCTCCACCAAATTAACTTGGCATGTGAATCACAACATATGGTAATGATTAAGTATAAGAAGTGATGATATCCCTTTGGTATGTGAGTTTTATATATGAGAATGGGGTATTATGTATATGAGGAGTTATATGATATGAGTACTGGAAATGGTAATGTTAAAATAGGGAATGGTTTAGAATGAAAGGGGGCAAGTAAAATAAATGTAATATGATGATAGGTTAATGTGTATATGGGAAGGGTGTAGGATGTAAATTTTATATGAAGGGGGATGAATGGAAGGTAAATGGGTAAATAGGGAAATAGGAGGTGAAATGGATAAGCATAGTGGTAAATAAGAATGAGGGATAAAATTGTAGGATGTTTCAAATGAGCATACCTTGTAACCACTATAACTCGACTCGCAGATAGAGCTCAATTTAGACAATTTCGAGAGACAAATGACTAAACCCCTTTTGACTTGACATTTGACAAAAACATGTAGCGACCATGACTCCCATTAACTTGACACTCTTTCAGAAAATAATTCTGAATGAACCCTTCATGTAGGAAACTCAAAGAGATGTCAAACAACGATCTAGAGGTGAGGAGAAGACTAGTAGTCACAGGCTCAACTTTACTCAAAACTGAAAATTAAAGGATAAGGAAAACATTTTACAATAAAACTTATGACCCTAACACACATGACCCGA
Organism: Pinus albicaulis; assembly: GCA_034641835.2. NCBI lineage: Eukaryota > Viridiplantae > Streptophyta > Pinopsida > Pinales > Pinaceae > Pinus > Pinus albicaulis. The sequence goes on from CM076577.1 coordinate 1,196,455,830, forward strand.
GCAAGTAAACCGAAAGAGTTTAGCTTGAAACCAATTTTCTTTCGGGTACTCCTAGTTATGGGATCAAATCCCCACATGCCGTTGATTTAATGAGAGGAAACCACAACCATGAACCCAATATGATCCCAAAATCTTCACAGCATTTCCATCATTAATAAAGTGGTAGCAAAACCATTGAATGTATAAAATGTTGAAAATAGGAGGGTACTTAAGAATAGGGTACCAATGTTTTTTAACCCATGACGCCATCTGAGAGCCAACCATTCATAGATAAAACCACTTACCCACCAAATCTCGTTGTTGTAATCCTACCACTCGGACCCAAAAAACATCGGAATTAAAAACAATTTATTGATAATCCAAATCAACTTTAATTAACTTCCCTCATTTTTCTCCATGAATGATGGAAAAACAATTTCCATTGATTACAACATTGGATCTAATCAACCAAGTGGGGATACCCAAACATTCGAATCCACGTGTATAGTTTCATGGCATGCATATGTCCCAAAGGGATAGACCCGACTCTGGGGAAACCATGACTGACTCTTACCTCAATAGTCGCATGTACCAACACATCGAGTAATGGCACATCACCACCCCAGCTTTTCTTCAATATCAAGTGAAATCCTACCGATAGATGTAAAGGCCAAGCTGTACAATGGACATCATTGACACTCGCAACCTCGCCTTATATGTGCACCAAAATAGAGAGCATTACTAAAAAAACATCTTATGTAGTAGTGTCCGAAAAACCCTTGATAAAATATGATGAAGGTAAATTAATGTCACTTATCAATTATTGACACCACTCGGGATGTAGGTTGTCACCAAATCAATCCACTAGGAAAACCCCTTCAAATAAAATAGACTCGGCCAATCATCATCAACCAATTTTCTTTTCATAAGTAAATATAGCATCGATCACACATTTTACAAATATCTTCAATGATGGCGCAAACCATTAATGGGAATGTCCCTCTATATAATCAATGACCGACTTGGCAAATAAATACTCCCCCTAGTAACAATTAATGACCCCAAGAGACTCCTTCATGATCGAATTCAAAATTGAAATATGTTACCAACTCCACCAATCAAAACTAATGCACTTATGTAGCAAGTAAATATCTCGTAAATCCTCCTATCGACCAATCGAACCCGCAGAGGAGCAGAAGATCCATAGGAGCAAAGGTTTAGAAGAAATACCATGTACACAACCAAACACAGCAGTGTCTCAAATGGACCATAGACAAAGAACAACACGTAGCAGCCTAAGATCCTTGAAAATCCCCTAATTCGACTCATTCCCAAACCAAAGAAGGAGCATGAAGATCCAAAAGGAGAAAAGGTCCTAAGAAAGACAATGTAAACAACTAGCTAGTGTGTCTCAAATAGACCACATAGTATATCAACAACTAGAGTGGAAAATAAATTGTTATTAGTGTACCTTGAAAACAAAAGAACCAAGAGAGATCCTTGATATCATTTTAGAATCATGGATAAAAACCGAATCTAGCTCGAATAATTATGCATGTATCGCATTGCACCAAACAACACTAGTAAATGCTACATTTAATCCATCTACCTCCACACTTACAACCAAAATTACCTCTTGTGAATTTCCGTGACTAATGCTTCCACAATCCTATCTTTTATCCCTCGATCGCTGTCCTTCTCGCAAATTTACGTAGAGATTACATATTGTCTACCGACAAATATTTTGTAATTTGTCTCCATCATCCTTTAAGTGAATCTAATCCAAGTGTTGTCAATGACCGTCAAAATTTTCAGCACAACAATGTATTGATAGAAGCAACCAACAAATAGAAGTAACATTCAAAATAAATATAAACTAAGCCAAAAAAACAAAAATTAAAACACTAGTCGATGGAGACTCCCAAAAGTACTCCAACTATGTTATTGCCTATCCATGTTTAGCGAAAAGTGCGTATTTAACTCTCTTTCACCAAGCACCTCCGTTGTCGAATTTCCATTTCCCTAAATCCCATCGCCTGTTTTCGGCCTCCATTACTCGTCTTCGAAGAACCCATCAACAACATAAAGGAAAACTCCTAATCCTTTACTTTTTTCCTTTTTAACTAGCACCTCGTATCAAAAATTTCAAGACAAAAATATTTCTTTTATCTTAAAAGCCCCTCCTGTGTAGTAGTGTCGAATGAAACGACATACAAGTTGTCTCTAATCATATAAATAGAGATCGAAGGACATAAGGGTTGGGATTGATGTCTCAGAGAAATCTTGCTAGGAAAATTTGTCGCATTCTTTAGAGTCATCTATCCCATGAAAAGGGAAGAGCCCAACAAATTGTTGTCTTTATAGAAGATAACATGAATGATAAGTGAAATAGCAACCTCAGTAGGGGTGAGACAATAGTAGCCTACTGCGTTGGCTGACTTAGGTGCACTATTAGAGTCAAATTTTCAAGTCATGTTAGATAATATTGTCTTCAATTGATATGGTTTTGTCTTAATTGTTGATAGTCATCTTAAATGAATTTCATCTTAATTTCCATTGTCTTAATATAAAGTTTCGTCTTAAAATATTTTTGTCTCAAGTTGTTTTTGTCTTAAATATAAAAGTTTCATCTTCAAATATTTTTGTCTTAAAACATTTTTTGTCTCAAACAATTTTTGTCTTAAATATAAAGTTTTGTCCTGAAATATTTTTGTCTTAAATTGTTTTGTCTTAAAATATTTTGTCTTAAAATGTTTTTGTCTTAAATATAACGTTTTGTCTTAAAAATATTTTGTCTTAAAACTGTTTTTGTCTTAAAATATTTTTGTCTCAAAGTGTTTGTCTTAAGTATAAAGTTTTGTCTTAAAACACTTTTTGTCTCAAACTCCTTTTTGTCTTAAATTTAATATTTAAGACAATTCAATTGATATTATATTTTAATTTAAAATTACTTTCAAAATAAAAGGTGACTTTTTAAGACAAAAGATTTCTATTGTCTTAAAAATTGCCTCCATGTAGGCATGTATAGGCTATACATGTCTATCTGTTTATGCTACTTCAAAATTTCATTTACCTTTTCTGTGCAGTTTTGGTTGCTTCAAAATTTCATTTACCTTTTTTTGTGTAGGGCCTCCACTCTGGATGGCCTCGGGCATGGTTACGTCGATGAGCACGTCCAGGCTAGGGAAACCGCAGGCTTCCGCCAGGAAGGTCTGTTCCTGTGGTGTCGAGCCGTTTTTCCGCCTAGGGAATGAGGCTTTAGGACCTCGATAGAGATCGATCCCCTCATCGACGTCCAGGCTGGGGAAACCGTAGGCTTCCGCCATGAAGGTCTATTCCTGCGGTGTCGAGCCATTCTGCCGCCTGGGGAATGAGGCTTCAGGACCTCGACAGAGATCGATCCCGCACCCTGGCAGAAATCCGAGAAAGCTGCCAGGACTGGCAGCACCGTGTGGTAGAGAAAAGACAAAGGAGCTCGTGCGCTCGTGGTGGCACTGGGCATTGGAGGAACGTGACGGTGGGATTTCAAATGGAAGAGAATCCCCTTCACCAGAGCGCTTCAAGCAGCACGCCGTGCTCACTCCATTGTAGAGTCATTGCAAAGTTTCTCTAGTAGCATAGAAAGAAGCCAGGCGCAAGTCCAAAAAATTAGATGGTCACTGCTGTGACGGCGCAACACACCATTGTGTCACAACACACCATTACATGATGGAAGACGGTTGTGACAACACACAATTACATGCACACAAGCTATACACCAAACATTACCTAAAATATTACCTCAAACATTTAATTCTTGCTAACTAATGTTAGCATTAGTTTGTATTTGGGACCATTTCGAAATACAAAATTGTTGTTATATGAACAAACATGAAGCATATCGCCTATCTGCCTCGGGACGAAGCCAAATAAGACCATAAAATCTGTGATTGGTGCTTGAAATTATTCCTTCAATTTCATAAGTCGAGCCAAATTTGTTTTATGAAACAGAACTAAAAACTTAGGATAACGATAATCCCTAATAATGCTACTGTTACTTTTCGATTACTATAGTCCCTGCCTGCTTTCTTTATTATATGTGCTTACATGGCAAACATAAGAATTATCATTTCTAAGGCAAACAATATGCACCGAGCTTAATAAGGAGGATCAGAGTTGTAATTTTTATGGCAAACATTATGCACCGAGATTAATAAGGATTGTATGTGCATCCTTTCGAAGTGTAACTTTCTGCGGTTTGATAATTCTGTGAGTCCTCCCAAACAGGTGACATTAATCTAGTTATGGCTAAAATACATCACATTTTTTATGTGGTTTGGAAATTTCGATAGTTAAGAAATATTTTTTTTTGGTTTGGTTGGTTGGGTTGATTAAGTACATTATTATATAGAAAAGGATTAAAAAACAAATATTTGACTTATCGGAGGATATTGACAATATTGAATGTTGAGTGTGTTACAGATGTTAATGATATCTTATTAATGTTGAGTGTGTTAGAGATTTTAATGGTATCTTATTCAATTTCGTCAAGAGGTTAGGGTTTTATATCTCTTTTAAGTGATGGATTATCATTGAGGATTTTCGAGGAGGAAATTTCATTATGAGGATTTGTTATTCCAAACGTTTTTTTATATTTGGTATCATGATATTTTTTTTATAAGGGAGTTTGGTTTTTGCATTAAGAGAGTGAAGTTAGCTTTGATTGTGTATGGGTTATGAGGGAGTTTGGTTTTTTTGGTAAGAGAGTAAAGTTAGTTTGGGTTGAGTTATATATATATATATATATATATATATATAGATATAGATATATATATTTGTGTTGGGTAAATCTGGTTTTTCTCTCCAAGCCTAAATTTATCTTTGGGTGTAGGTTTTTTAGTGACTAAAATTGTGCATGGATTTATTGTTTTTAGTTATATTTAATAGTTTGTTGATTTTCATTGTGTTTATTGGTTTTTTATTGATAGTGAGAGATGATACCTCGTTTTACTTATTGGTTGAGATATTGATTTTCAACTTGCTAGGTGGTGATTTGGTTAGATTCCCCCCCCTAACACTACAAGAAAGATTGTAGATCTTTGATGTAACATTCGTAAATTAATGTAACATAAATACATTGTTAGATTAATGGTTGACCATGGTCGACCTTAATCAACTCTTTTCAACCTTGTTGAAACTCGTCAACTATGGTCAAATTCTTCAACCCTCTTAAAGCATGGTGAAACATCATCAACCATCAACAACCCTTATCTACAATGGTCAACACTTGACAACCATTTTAACAATATTCAACCAACATGAACCATAAACAATCATGGTTTATGCATCCACCACATGGACTTCGGTCATCTACTAGCACAACACAGTAGTAAATTTGGTTGATATATGTCGATAAATGACATTTTCCACCTTCTATATGGCAATCTATGTATGAAAATGACGTCAATCATGGTATATAGACCACATTTAGTAATGTGGTTGTGCTAGTATACTTTCATTTTCACTATAATGACTGTTGTGTTAGGATAAGTTGAAAATTATAAAGGTGTTGTTCCTATGATAAACACCCTTCAAAATCTGGCCTACATTTGAATTTTTGAACCTACTGTGGATCTTGTGATTGATTGTTCTGTGGTCACTTCTCGATCGCTTAAATTCACTTGCTCAAAGATGCTCAGTTTGGAACAATTTCATGAGTGTGTTATTTACGAAAGCTTGAACAAGCATAAGCACAACCCATCAAGACAGTTTCTGTGAAATTTTCAACTCACATCGACAGTTAGTGCACATTATTATTGACAATCCCTCACTTTTGGTGGTGTTTGTACTTCTATTTTAGTGAATTTTTCAAATTGACGCTTTTCCACCCCTTCGATTTCACGAGTGTTATTTTCATGATTTTTATTGTTTTTTTTCCTTTATTTCACTTTAATTAGTGCCATTTTCATGTGATCTTTTCTCTAGCATGTGTTGCTTTCACTATCGTTCACGTACCACAAGTGATGTTCCCCTGTTTCTTTTCATATAGAAAATGTCTTTTTTTGGCATGTGGAGTGTAACAAAATGCACATAAGCTAGTTTATGTGTTTTTGAAGGGGTAATATATGCATAAATGAGTTGTACCTACCATGAAAACATTTATTGCACATAGTCCCAATGTTTTCGCAATCGTCGCAAAGTGTATCTTTGATGTGACACTTGTCGCAAGCTGTCGCATAGTCGTCGCACTAAGGGAATTATGTTTCTAATGTGTTAAGGATGATATATGTTGTGTCTTCAAGTGTTCTAAGTTTCTGATCACAATCAAGTCATGTCACATTTCACATCAGTGGAACGGATCCCACACTTAGTCAAATTTGGAAAATTCTAGATCGGACAAACTAGCCTCATCTAGCGCTCTTGAACAGTGCATTGCATAGTCTCAGCCCTCAAGTTACAACCTTTCCTCTTAGCACTATGCAATGCGCATTTCATGCCTTCCAATACTTTGCACTACGCAATCAGTGTGCTCAAACTCAGCCTCTGACCTAAAATACTATGCAATTTCTCTCTCATTTCTAGTTAATAGTGTGCATTACATAGTTGTAAGGCTCAAGCCTCACCCTTGAGATCTTGAAATGCATAATTGCGCAAACACCTAGCCTCCTTTTCCTTCCAAAACTGTGTAGTTGTAAAAATCAGTGCTTAAGCCCTCAGCATGGTCCCTGAGTTCCCGCACTACACAATGTTTTTACTTATTCCAAGCCTAAGTTGCACATTGCACAGTTTCAAGGCTCAAGCCTCGCCCTTGAATTCCTTAGCTACGCAGTTATGTAGTCACTGAGCCTCTCCCCCAGCCTGCCACCTGGTTCTAACTCAGTCATTGGATCATCATGCAGTATCTTATACTAGGTGTTTATTAGAAAAATGTCATATTTTCATGAGTGGATTTCATATGCAAGTAGTTTATCATGCTATGGAAAGATCATGAATAAGGAGATGAGGGAGGACATGATATAAGGAACTTAAGGAGCTAAAGAGATAATATGATCATGAGGAAAGAATACAAAGGAACATTGGATTATAACCAAAGATGGAATATCAAGACCACATTAAATACCCCTTGTCTTGAAGTAATAAGGAGGAGGAAGAAGAAAAACATGCATTATATTTTCAAGAAGACACAACGAAAGGGAGCAACAACAAAGAGAGACTTGACACTTCCACATCATCATGCAGCCTATGTCACCAATGTCATGTCATGTCATGTCATCAATCATCATGTGCCACATCATTTTTTGGAATATGTAATTCAACATTGGAAAACTTATTTTAAAAGTGGAAGTCCAAGACTTATCCATGTAACGTGAAAAAACACAGTAAAAGATGTGAAGAAGTCCAAAAATTCATGAGGGTAAATTCAAGAGTCACAAGGGAGGTGAATGGTTACTCTAATGGTTAATATACACCCTCAAGCACCCTCATTATAAAAGAAAGGACATTTTAGCCTTCGCTACTCTTACCATGCGTTGGTAGTTGTTTTATTAGACACACACATGGAGAAGAAAACCAAAATACGATAAAACATTGAATGAAATTACTATATGTTATGATACACATTTATACACTTCCTTGTGACCCTTGGTTTTCTCATACCAAATGATCTCTTAGACTCCCTTGATTGTTTACATTCCACACCAACTCTTAGAGGGCCAGGTGTCGAACATTCCCCCCCCCTTAATCCGAACGGGTATGTATGAGTCCAAGAAGAGATTTGTAATACAAAATGTGAAAAATATGCATGGAAACACTAGGTTGAATGTGCTCTCTGAAATGTTAGGATAAGGTGGTGGTTAGAGGTTGAACACAAACACTGGAATGCCTAGTGTAGTTCTTGGAACTCTTTCAAATCTCGAAATAATGTGAGGTCTTCTGCTAGAGGAAGTGCTCCTAATTCTTTGAAGAATGATGCCTTCAACCTAAAAGGGAGGTCTGCAACCTACATTAAAAGGGAGAACCTCAACCTTAAAATGGTGTTCTCAACCTGCGGTGGTTTCAGGATGACCCCTTAATTCAATTCCTTGAACTTTTCCAAAACTTGAAAGAAGCTGAAGTCTTTTGCTAGAGTAAGTGCCCCCAATTATTTGAAGAGGTAGAAGCTCAACATGAGAAGGGAGGTCTCAACCATACATATATGGTTTAAGGCTGACCACCAACCAAAGGAATTCTCATGGGAATCTATGTCTTTGGCTACAACTATGAATCCGGTATGGCACATTACTACTTGGGCTCACTTGATGAGGCTTTGAAACTTGTAGATGACCATAATTCCCCCCCCGTAATATACAAGGTGAGATTATGGTAAAAAATCAAGTGCAATACTGTTCAATACTCTAGAGGAAATTCTGACATATGACTGAAATTTTTTCTTGGTTGTTGAATCCCATTGTCAAGAAGCAATCCATCCAAGGTGAATTTTTGTTCTTGCAGGAGGCTTGTTTTTGAAGCATCTGTTTGAAGAATGAGTTGTGTTATGAAAGTGAATACATGGATGAGGATCAAAACAATGATAGTTCATGTGGCCAACTCGACCACAATGTTGGCATATAAAAATATCTTGTGGTTGTTGTGGAAGAGGAGCAGAATCTAGAACAACTGAAGGTGAACTATCATGAAGAAACCCAACACTTCGAAATTGAATGGGCTTGGAATAATATGGAATATGAAACAACACATCCTTTTCATATCCAAGACCAGTTTTGTTCTTGTTATGGACAAGCTCTTCCAAAGGTTTGATAATGGGCTTGGAAAGTGCAGGTTCTATTTCTGCATCTTTCTGCAAATCTACTCCTTTAATGAGTACTATATCAACATTATTGATTTTCTCCTTATGGGAGTCTGTCTCAATGTTATGAACATAAAAAGGTTCATAATGGTGAAACCGCTATATAATTCTTCTTTTTGAAGTTGTTTAGACAATTTAATCACTTTTTAATTTAACTGGACCGCAACCATTAATTTTCAACCAGGGTAGGTATTTTATTTCATGAAATAAATGCCACAGAACACAATTATGGAATTCGAAACTCTCATGAAGAAATGAAAAACAAACTCGAGGAATGAAATTCACTAAACATATAAACATTCACACTTCATGTAATATAGGACATACGTGTTTTATGCCTTATTAATAAGATTGTATGAGTTGATTGAATATTATAGATCTAACCAATCATATGTAACAACATATAATGAATCTGAAAAAAGAAATGTATCTATACACAATATATGCAATGAAAATGAAAAATCCACACCAATATAAAGAAAGAATCTAATCTACTACTGCTACGATCCCTGTTAAAGAGGAGGGTCCTTCCTCCCTAGCAAGGTGTAAGGATGGAGCAATAACTAGTTAAATATTCAACACAAAAATTATGAAAACATCACCAAATGTGTACTTTATTAAAAATAACCAAAAGGTAGAAGATCAAAATGTTGATATTATTCCTTTGTTGATGTCCCCTTCATCTGAGACTGAACCTTTTTATAAATTTTTACAAGTCTCAATATTAGGGAACATATCAGTGATGATAATCTCACAATTCTCATGCTGATCAATATTAAGAGTAAAATAGAAATCATTACAAAAATTTCCCAATAAAAGGGCCTATCACAGTTACACCATATTCTAAAATAATAACAACGCAGATCCTCCTTAAACCACCCGCAGGTAGTTTCATGATTTCCAACAGCTATCTTCTAAAATAGTTGTCTTGGTCCTTGGAAGTTTGTGGTGTATTGGCATACTTACGATGTAACAACAACTGCAAGGTGTAACAACATACTTCAAAGTGTAACAAAAACTTCGGAGTGTAACAACAAGTAACATCAACAATTTTTCACCCATTGATCCTTGATAGTTATCGCAACACCTGAAAGAAAAATAACCAAAAGATCCTTTCCACAATTACCCCGATTAGGCACTTCATTCAATATGTGACGAAAAATGGAAAAATAATATGCCGATGAAAATATTTCTTTTATAACTAGGGAAAATGTCATTTGTGTCAAAGTAATTATAGGTTGAAGAGGAGAAAATGCCGAAAAATAGGGAAACAAGTGCCCAAAACATCCTTAAATATTGCACCCAACATCATCCCCCAACTGAATCCATTGCATGTCCTCATGAAGAATCTTCAAAATGATCAGGTTGCTTATCCATAGTGCCACTATCAAATTATAAGCACCAGTAATATCTTCATCAACTGACCTGTAACCTTGAGTAGCCATTAGCTAATGCAACCATGATTCATCTGGATAATTTCAGAGTTGGTAATGGGGCTGATAGTCCTCAATTGGAAGCCAGATCAAGGGATAATTAAATTTAAGTCTTATCTATAAATCTCCCATTAATTTCACAATCCGTGCATATTCAAGAACTTGTGTAACAAAAAACACGAAATTAGAAAACTCAAAAGGATCACTTAGTTGTAGGCTTGCACTACCAACCTCTGTATGTTTCAACCATCTAGTCAATGCTTGGCTTTTCATTTCTACAAAAACAATAAGAAAAAATCCAAAAATCCTCCTCCTATAGAGGATTGATTTCTCCACCATTTTATGGGAACATAGAAACCTTCTAAACGCACACCCCATCTCTGTCTCCATACCCGATTCTTCTCTTATACATAATTATACCTTCTCTTCATTTGTAGTAGATAATTTCATGGCAAGATGCCACTCCACTTGGTTTCTCAGGAAGGAGATGAAAGCATGAAATTGAAATTTCCCCATATAGGAGAATATGTGTACGATCATGTGCATACTATCATATTCACAAATCATGTTATGTAGAAACATTTCACACAAGAAGCTTTTCTCATCGAAATCGCATGCGTTAAAAATATCTAATAAAGTTTGGGTAAAATGAACCTGATAGGTTTTGTTCTAATAGAAAAATTTTATTAAAAAAAGATAAAATACCTCCCATAAACATGTTGGATAAGATGGAGAATACCTTCTACACCCTAAAAGGTTAAGGGCAATTTTTTACATCTTACCCTTGTCTTCTATCAATTCCTCAACCTTTTGTTCTAGTTGTTGTATCAGTTCCTCCTTCTCCTTTTCATCTTTATTTTCTTCCCAGTTTCCATGCTTCTGTCAAACTCTTCTTAGCCCACTGATCTTTGAGAGTAAAAATGACCTTTTGATGTTCTTGCAGAGAAATTGAAATGTTCCTTTTTAGGAATTTTGGGAAAATATCCAATGTGGACGTTGTATAAGGAAGCCAATGCAAAAATAAGCTGAACCAGGACTTGGATCCCTTTTTTTACTCTTCATACATTATACTTCCAGAATATTAGCTGAAAGAAATAAACCTAGGAGGGTTATTCATCCTATGTATCTTAAACGATGCTCAGAATGGAGAGCTACAACAATACATGAACTTCAACAAGCAGCAGCAGGGAAATATCAATACATATGGTGCAAGAAGAGAGAATATCCATTATATTATGTGCAACAGAAAATGGATATACAAGAACTTGAGGAAAGCCCTCTCAAGATAGGCCAGATCAGCCCCAAGACAGATGTACATGCAACAATGAAAGTACACAGCTACACAACCCAGTAACAAGCTATGACTGCACAATCCATAAGGGGAAATGATTGCAAACTAATATGTATACAAATATATAACAATTATAGGATCAAATAAAGTGGGGGAGCAAGATATCAACCCCATAAGACAATACTACAACAATCCTCTAAGGGATTGGCCAAAATATACTAAATGGAAAAATGTCGGAGTTGCTGGGTAGCAGCAGCAACTCAATAAAAATAAAAAAATGGAGAAGGATGGAAATGCTACAAATGATGAAGAAAAATCCTCCAATGATCTTCAAGGTGAAAGGTTGCTCCCTTCACTGAAGATTACACCCTCCAATCCACAGTGTGAACCCCTCCTACAAGTACCCTCTGAAAATAATGCAATATGGGGAAGAGACTACGCTGTGAATGAGATGAAACATATGGCCCAATGCCAAAAACTGCAATGAAGCTTTGGGATCTTCCTCACTAATCTCCCAGAGAAACAATGAGCTCCACCTCTACAAAACAAGCTCCAGAAGTGGGTGATAATGAATCCTCACTGCAACCCCTAGCAACTCAACGTTTCTGCCAAGCTGGAAAACGTTGTAGCTGAAGATGGTTACCTTGGCCTCAAGCCTGGATGTGAGGAGAATGAAGATCAGGTCCTCCAAAGCTTCCCAATGAAGGAGAGGAAAATTATAAATAGAAATCTCCCTTGTGCTAAGCAGCACAAGCTATCCCAGTTGAACAACTGGAGAGAGCAGAGCAAATTCGAAATCTTCAACATAATGAGAAATGGCTCTCCTTCCCTCTTTTATGCCAAGAGAAGGCTTCCTTGCCATGGACCCCACCCATTAGGTTTTCTCTCATCCAATAATATCCCTCCTATCAAAACTGCGTTGTCTTCTCATGCAAACTACTCCTCCTTAGGCAACGCAGTTTGACTTGGTCAAACTTGACCTAGCCTTCTTGTATTTTCCCCTTTTCACACTAGGAGATGAAAAATAAACCACTTAAGTGATCCCTTTGCACATTAGGAGTGTTTATTATGCTTCTTCACTGGCCCCCTTACCCATTTTATTCTTTTTATTAACAGGATAGCAAAACTAATGTTCCAATTACCTTAATGAAAATTTTGGAACATTATAGTCCTCCCCTCCCAAAGATTGCTTGTCCTCAAGAAAGTGCAAGGATAGACTGATTCTTATTCTCCTCTACTGCAGCACCCATGTATGATTATCTCCTCTAAGAAATATGATGCTAACTCATCAATGAAGCTCCCACATTGCTTGTCCTCAGCATGTAAATTAGCTACCAAGCTATCATCATGAAAATGTGAGGTGCTCAAGAGAGGTGTAAAGTGTTGTCTAGAGGTCCTCACAAGGTATGGAGTCTGAAATGTGTCGGGAGACATTCTCCCCATGTGTATTCTCCATCCCCAAGCAATCAACCATGCAAAATGAGTCACCTTCCAACTAGGCAACTCCGGGAAATCTTCCTCCACCCTATGCTGATGTAGAATAGGTGGGCTGGAAATCTAAACATGGTAGGCTTCATGGCCTACCCCACGCTGTCCTCTTCTCCACTTATGGTAATTGTGGAGTGAAAGATGAACTTGGGCTGCAATAGTTTTTCCCTTAAGTGGCAAGATGAATTTTAGATCTCCAAGGATCTCTCCTTCAGCGCTGTAATTCAAGCTGGCCCAAATCATCTCATATGTGATGAGTTGGAAGTCATCATCATATGGTATTTGATCAATCATGTGGTTCACCTCATTGAGAAATAGATATATTGTCATGCTGACCATATCCTCTTCCATACTCCCCTTAGAGCATGTACTGCAAAAATTATCTAGGTCTTATCCCCCAAAGAACACAACCTTCCAATGTGTTTCACCTCCCTTATGACACATATGGGGCTGCTGCTGATATATGGCTGAAACATAATGATATTCAAGAGAGAACCAATCCATCCCATCAAATCCAACACCCATGGGGTGCCTCCCCAAAAAGCTTAAGCTCTCCAAATGTCTCCTCCCATTTGAAAGAAAGAGATGCAACATGGAAATCAAGGCTGGCCCACTTGTTTTTCTAAAATATGCAGCATGAGAAATATGGAGAACCATATTTCCTATGGGCATCCTCAAATCTTGTGCCACTCATCCAATGGTGCTTCCCATGGCCAACATTCTACTAGCAGAATATGGAAGCATGAATCTGTGAGAGAAAGGAGGTGAAACATAGCTCCACTCATGGAACCAATGCAGGGCATCATTGCCCTGCCTCAATATATAGTGCAACAAGTGTCCTTTCAGCCAATTTTTTGCTACCACATTCATCCTGCAAGATGAGATCATGAAAACATAATTTTGTTCCAATGGTGCACACTAAAAATCCTGTGGCTTTCCCCCAAAATCCACCAATAAGATGGCCATCATAATTGCTTGGACTTCCACTTTTAAAATAAGTTTTCCAATGTTGAATTACATATTCCAAAAAATGATGTGGCACATGATGATTGATGACATGACATGACATGACATTGGTGACATAGGCTGCATGATGATGTGGAAGTGTCAAGTCTCTCTTTGTTGTTGCTCCCTTTCGTTGTGTCTTCTTGAAAATATAATGCATGTTTTTCTTCTTCCTCCTCCTTATTACTTCAAGACAAGGGGTATTTAATGTGGTCTTGATATTCCATCTTTGGTTATAATCCAATGTTCCTTTGTATTCTTTCCTCATGATCATATTATCTCTTTAGCTCCTTAAGTTCCTTATATCATGTCCTCCCTCATCTCCTTATTCATGATCTTTCCATAGCATGATAAACTACTTGCATATGAAATCCACTCATGAAAATATGACATTTTTCTAATAAACACCTAGTATAAGATACTGCATGATGATCCAATGACTGAGTTAGAACCAGGTGGCAGGCTGGGGGAGAGGCTCAGTGACTACATAACTGCGTAGCTAAGGAATTCAAGGGCGAGGCTTGAGCCTTGAAACTGTGCAATGTGCAACTTAGGCTTGGAATAAGTAAAAACATTGTGTAGTGCGGGAACTCAGGGACCATGCTGAGGGCTTAAGCACTGATTTTTACAACTACACAGTTTTGGAAGGAAAAGGAGGCTAGGTGTTTGCGCAATTATGCATTTCAAGATCTCAAGGGTGAGGCTTGAGCCTTACAACTATGTAATGCACACTATTAACTAGAAATGAGAGAGAAATTGCATAGTATTTTAGGTCAGAGGCTGAGTTTGAGCACACTGATTGCGTAGTGCAAAGTATTGGAAGGCATGAAATGCGCATTGCATAGTGCTAAGAGGAAAGGTTGTAACTTGAGGGCTGAGACTATGCAATGCACTGTTCAAGAGCGCTAGATGAGGCTAGTTTGTCCGATCTAGAATTTTCCAAATTTGACTAAGTGTGGGATCCGTTCCACTGATGTGAAATGTGACATGACTTGATTGTGATCAGAAACTTAGAACACTTGAAGACACAACATATATCATCCTTAACACATTAGAAACATAATTCCCTTAGTGCGACGACTATGCGACAGCTTGCGACAAGTGTCACATCAAAGATACACTTTGCGACGATTGCGAAAACATTGGGACTATGTGCAATAAATGTTTTCATGGTAGGTACAACTCATTTATGCATATATTACCCCTTCAAAAACACATAAACTAGCTTATGTGCATTTTGTTACACTCCACATGCCAAAAAAAGACATTTTCTATATGAAAAGAAACAGGGGAACATCACTTGTGGTACGTGAACGATAGTGAAAGCAACACATGCTAGAGAAAAGATCACATGAAAATGGCACTAATTAAAGTGAAATAAAGGAAAAAAAACAATAAAAATCATGAAAATAACACTCGTGAAATCGAAGGGGTGGAAAAGCGTCAATTTGAAAAATTCACTAAAATAGAAGTACAAACACCACCAAAAGTGAGGGATTGTCAATAATAATGTGCACTAACTGTCGATGTGAGTTGAAAATTTCACAGAAACTGTCTTGATGGGTTGTGCTTATGCTTGTTCAAGCTTTCGTAAATAACACACTCATGAAATTGTTCCAAACTGAGCATCTTTGAGCAAGTGAATTTAAGCGATCGAGAAGTGACCACAGAACAATCAATCACAAGATCCACAGTAGGTTCAAAAATTCAAATGTAGGCCAGATTTTGAAGGGTGTTTATCATAGGAACAACACCTTTATAATTTTCAACTTATCCTAACACAACAGTCATTATAGTGAAAATGAAAGTATACTAGCACAACCACATTACTAAATGTGGTCTATATACCATGATTGACGTCATTTTCATACATAGATTGCCATATAGAAGGTGGAAAATGTCATTTATCGACATATATCAACCAAATTTACTACTGTGTTGTGCTAGTAGATGACCGAAGTCCATGTGGTGGATGCATAAACCATGATTGTTTATGGTTCATGTTGGTTGAATATTGTTAAAATGGTTGTCAAGTGTTGACCATTGTAGATAAGGGTTGTTGATGGTTGATGATGTTTCACCATGCTTTAAGAGGGTTGAAGAATTTGACCATAGTTGACGAGTTTCAACAAGGTTGAAAAGAGTTGATTAAGGTCGACCATGGTCAACCATTAATCTAACAATGTATTTATGTTACATTAATTTACGAATGTTACATCAAAGATCTACAATCTTTCTTGTAGTGTTAGGGGGGGGAATCTAACCAAATCACCACCTAGCAAGTTGAAAATCAATATCTCAACCAATAAGTAAAACGAGGTATCATCTCTCACTATCAATAAAAAACCAATAAACACAATGAAAATCAACAAACTATTAAATATAACTAAAAACAATAAATCCATGCACAATTTTAGTCACTAAAAAACCTACACCCAAAGATAAATTTAGGCTTGGAGAGAAAAACCAGATTTACCCAACACAAATATATATATCTATATCTATATATATATATATATATATATATATATAACTCAACCCAAACTAACTTTACTCTCTTACCAAAAAAACCAAACTCCCTCATAACCCATACACAATCAAAGCTAACTTCACTCTCTTAATGCAAAAACCAAACTCCCTTATAAAAAAAATATCATGATACCAAATATAAAAAAACGTTTGGAATAACAAATCCTCATAATGAAATTTCCTCCTCGAAAATCCTCAATGATAATCCATCACTTAAAAGAGATATAAAACCCTAACCTCTTGACGAAATTGAATAAGATACCATTAAAATCTCTAACACACTCAACATTAATAAGATATCATTAACATCTGTAACACACTCAACATTCAATATTGTCAATATCCTCCGATAAGTCAAATATTTGTTTTTTAATCCTTTTCTATATAATAATGTACTTAATCAACCCAACCAACCAAACCAAAAAAAAATATTTCTTAACTATCGAAATTTCCAAACCACATAAAAAATGTGATGTATTTTAGCCATAACTAGATTAATGTCACCTGTTTGGGAGGACTCACAGAATTATCAAACCGCAGAAAGTTACACTTCGAAAGGATGCACATACAATCCTTATTAATCTCGGTGCATAATGTTTGCCATAAAAATTACAACTCTGATCCTCCTTATTAAGCTCGGTGCATATTGTTTGCCTTAGAAATGATAATTCTTATGTTTGCCATGTAAGCACATATAATAAAGAAAGCAGGCAGGGACTATAGTAATCGAAAAGTAACAGTAGCATTATTAGGGATTATCGTTATCCTAAGTTTTTAGTTCTGTTTCATAAAACAAATTTGGCTCGACTTATGAAATTGAAGGAATAATTTCAAGCACCAATCACAGATTTTATGGTCTTATTTGGCTTCGTCCCGAGGCAGATAGGCGATATGCTTCATGTTTGTTCATATAACAACAATTTTGTATTTCGAAATGGTCCCAAATACAAACTAATGCTAACATTAGTTAGCAAGAATTAAATGTTTGAGGTAATATTTTAGGTAATGTTTGGTGTATAGCTTGTGTGCATGTAATTGTGTGTTGTCACAACCGTCTTCCATCATGTAATGGTGTGTTGTGACACAATGGTGTGTTGCGCCGTCACAGCAGTGACCATCTAATTTTTTGGACTTGCGCCTGGCTTCTTTCTATGCTACTAGAGAAACTTTGCAATGACTCTACAATGGAGTGAGCACGGCGTGCTGCTTGAAGCGCTCTGGTGAAGGGGATTCTCTTCCATTTGAAATCCCACCGTCACGTTCCTCCAATGCCCAGTGCCACCACGAGCGCACGAGCTCCTTTGTCTTTTCTCTACCACACGGTGCTGCCAGTCCTGGCAGCTTTCTCGGATTTCTGCCAGGGTGCGGGATCGATCTCTGTCGAGGTCCTGAAGCCTCATTCCCCAGGCGGCAGAATGGCTCGACACCGCAGGAATAGACCTTCATGGCGGAAGCCTACGGTTTCCCCAGCCTGGACGTCGATGAGGGGATCGATCTCTATCGAGGTCCTAAAGCCTCATTCCCTAGGCGGAAAAACGGCTCGACACCACAGGAACAGACCTTCCTGGCGGAAGCCTGCGGTTTCCCTAGCCTGGACGTGCTCATCGACGTAACCATGCCCGAGGCCATCCAGAGTGGAGGCCCTACACAAAAAAAGGTAAATGAAATTTTGAAGCAACCAAAACTGCACAGAAAAGGTAAATGAAATTTTGAAGTAGCATAAACAGATAGACATGTATAGCCTATACATGCCTACA